>VUQG01019345.1:0-22847 GCA_015106755.1 Etia nguti | reverse complement strand
GTAAAACAGTAAAAAAAAAAAAAAAACCCACAAAACAGCATTAGAGATATATGTGTATCTGCATAGATCAATTTCACTGATACAATTATGTGCACTGTGGGAGTTTACCATGTCGATTATCTGGGAAAGTGTAACCTGCAGAGTTACATTCAGGATGGTGTTTGTGTCCTCTACAGGCCTCAATGCGCTAGTGTAGTTTGTGAATAAATCCTTTAGGAGCTTCTGAGCATATCTTCCATGAGCACACCAACAAGCTAGGGCAAGGAACGAAACAGTTTAAAGCTATGTTAACACAAAACATGTGATACATTTCAGTATTCATGTATTTCCATTTTAGTTGAGAAAAATATGTGTTTGCTATAAAAGGCATGCTGGTGTGATCACGGATCATTAGTTAGATTTTCAAGCCAGTGACATGCACCGCAAAGGCAGTGCAGTGGATTTAGAGGGTTGCAAGAAAAGGGAGAAACATGTGGGGCATGTGAAACAAAATGGGGATGTACAACAGATGGTGGTAGGGAACAAAGGGCAATGACAATTTATATTTCCCTTCTATAACACTCTAGAAATAGACCAAACACATCTGCCAACATGTGCCAACAGTGACTTTCTCTGCTAAAGCTCTGTATATGGAGTGCAATATGTGTTGATTGAATGCTTAATCCAGTGAGCAAAGAACAAATCAAAATGAGCATAAACCTGGAGGGGAAAAGTGTTGGGAATTATTCGTCAAACTCACGAAGTCATTATTCACGCATTAAAATGAAATCTAATTAAAATAATCTATCATCAACCAGGAAACGAGCAGGAACAGTTTTATACAGGAAACACTACAGTTTATGGCACTAAATTTATTCCCAGTGTCAACAATGGATTTGGACTAACCAGATGTTAACCTCGAGTCCTGTTTCAATAAAGCCTCTGAGCTGGATGCAAAGAAGGTCTACAGGATTATGATGACAGCAAAATCCCCAAACAGCTGGCAACAAGTTTGCGGATTCCGGGAAACAGCTTGACGGGGAGAGGAAATATGAGGTGAAAAGGATGTTCTATAAAATATAATAGATACAATGAAATACAGATGACTGGGCTCACACGTCCATCCACACTTTATAGAAAAATGTTATCTAAAGCTTTCTTCTCTGCTAGGACAGTTTTAAGAATGTTTCCTTTCATATAATATTAAACCAACCTAAATCGGAAAGCAAAACTGATCGACATACCTACATAATTTTAGATTATACGAGGTAAACAAAATAAAACGAAAGTAAACTTACTCGGAAAAATACCGACACACAGCAGCCAGCGGAATAAAGTCTGGATTCGCCATTGTTTCATCTTGCTGAAGCAAATGCCCTCCATCCGAGAACCATTTGAGCTGCTCTGTCCCCAAACACGTTTTATTAGCCGAAAATAGTCTTTACAAAAGCACACCGATGGGGGAAGTCAACAGCGATGTAATCCCGTGCTGAACAAGCCCAACAAGCGCTCGGAAAGGGGAGGGGCAGAACGAATCCAGCTGATACGACCACGTGTACACCCTGCACAAACACGGCGAGTTAAAGGCAGTGTTGTGTATTATCTTTGATGGGGTTTTGGTGGCAAATTAACGATAATAAGAATCGTCCCCTTGTTTGCTGTGATTCAGCACCACGGAGAGCTACCGGCTACTAACAAACAAATAATAACACATTTCTCGCTCGTTGTCTTCAGGCTAAATCTGGCCAGTGATAAAAAAAAAAAATGATAATAATTACATAATGCATAATTTGGAATTATGTCGAAATATATAGCGTGCTGTAGCAATCACAACACTGTCCTCCTCTCACTTTCTCTTCCGGGTGCTGGTGGTCCCCACCTACTCGTTTTACACGACAAGGATGCTACACCCGCAGGCCCGTTATCATCTCCTCGGAGCGTTCATCTGAGATCGTGTAATGCAAAAAAACAAAACAAACACCAAAAAATGCGAGAAGTTAAAATGACCTGATGATCCGAGCAGTGTTAGGCGATCGACGATAGCTGATAGAGAAATGCACGTCCACCGCGCTGCCTGATCACTTAAACATTATTGTTACAGCGTAGGTATTGTTGGGAGAGACCACTGGCAAACAGTAAACAGGGTGAAGGTAGGATGGATTTAGCCATTACATGTTCAGTAAATTCACGCGAATATTTTAAATCTTAAATTTGCGCGACAGGTTCAAGATTAATATTGACCTTAGGGATGTACTTGACATGTTCACTCATCTCCAGCCTATTTTCTTCTTACCTAGCATAGCTACAGATGCCAAGTGCGTTATATCCCGTGTGTGATCATCTTTGCACGATTGTTTCTTTTCCCGCTGTCGCAATCTAAGATGCTACAAAGTTCAAATATTTTGGGGCATGAAAGACCCCTGGTTATTAGGGTATCATTCGCCACCTGTGTTCTGGCGACTGTGTGCCTACCCCTGCTCGGGCTCATAACTTGTGTCTTCATATCCTCTGTTTTTCATTTTGAAGATGCCACTGGTACACACTGCCAGGTAATGTGCATGTTTTTTCCTACTTATGCTCATAGTTCTGTGGTAGTAGCTGTAATACCTTATTATGTATTGATTATTTTTAACCTAAACAAAATTCTTATTGTGTGTGTTTAGGTTCCTAATTACCTGCCATCTATAAGTGCCTCTATCAGTTTAAGTCCTGAGTGCCACATATGGCGGTTCTGCATTGGACTACACTCAGCACCAAGGTTACTGGTGGCTTTTACCTACTTCAAGTTTTACAAGGCTCGCTTTGCTACCAGGTTTCCAGAGAGTTCACTCAGCTGTTTGAACCTGGGCTTTTCTATTTCTGAAAACCTTGGACTCTTGTTGCTCACATACGTGTCATCCACTGAGACTTACTGTGAGTATTCTGAATTTAGTTTGCATTTTTGTACAGGCTTTGTCTGTACAACTATAGTATAATACTACAATAATAATAATAATAACACCTATTCTTGGGCATAAAAACAAGCAGTTTCAGTTGTTTGAAGTATAATATGACTGGTGGTTGATGCATTTATGCAAGGTTTAATAATATATTATCACAAGTTCTTCCCATTTGTTGATCAGATTTCCCTTTCTCTTTGTGTTTTTGCTCCTTAGTTGTGCATAAGGAAGGTTTTGTTCTGTTCATTGTAAGTTCCCTTATCTACATGTTGATAACCTGCCGTTTATGGAAATGTATTAAGAAATATTCCCTAAGTCCTGAGGTAAGAAATGGCAAATGAGGCACTAGAACTTAAAAACTGCCATATCATTTGTAGAATTACAGTCAGTTTCAGTATTTGTTTACTTTTTGTGCCCTCACAGGATGCCAAGTCTCACCACTGGAAAGTGCGTTTCTTACTTCTCAATGTATGCTTCTGTGCTTTTGCTGGATTCTTTTACTGGAAACACAACATGTACTGTGAATCAGGGAGTGAGTATTTAATCAATCCTTGTGTTTCTGTGAGGATTGTGGGCTGCTTTATTAATATTAATCATCGATCATCATATTTACAGTAAGGCAAATATTCACAATATTCTGACCAAATTATATTTTGTGTGTACTCTGTTTCTTCTTCTATCAGGTTACACATTTTTTGCCCTTTTTGAGTATTTAGTTGTCTTCTCCAATATGGCCTTCCATCTTACAGCCGTGTGGGACTTTAAGAGCCGGGAGGTCATGCTCATTTCATCTTCAGAGGATAAAGACTTCTGACTAGAAAGTCAAGGACTAGGTACTACATGTACCACCCCTCAACCACCTGATGACAGCAGCCTTGATCCTGCTGAAGAGGAAGAGTGGGATGAAGGCCTTTTCCATATATTTCCATGATGGCCACTCAAAAATCCTTAGTGAGTGATGATGTCTGACAAATGAACATAAGATATGCACATGTGCTACTGTAGGGTTATTAGGATAACTTTAAGTGCATTTTTTGCCTCAGTGTCTCATTCATGGATGCCTTCACCAATCTACATGACTCTACATGACGTTATGTAATGTGACATTTTAACTTTTATACACTGCACAGCAAATTTGTGGTCATACTAGAAATGTGCCAACGTAAAGTGATAGTTCTTCAAGTATGCTTGGCTTTTATTTTAAAATATAAACTCAAGGATAGGAAATGGACGCATTCTGAATTCTAAGCCTTAGTGTCCATCTTCAGAAACACTGCACTCCATTTAGATTCATCAAAAAGATTGGCACCAATACCCACTTTCGTGTAATAAAATGCAATATTCAGGTCACTGTTGACACGGCACTTTATTCTATGTTGTTATTCATTTATGGTTTATTTTTTAGAGACAAGTATATTACATGAATCACATTACACACCACAGTATTTTTAATCTTAGCTAGTTTGCCATGCCCATTCCTAGTCAGGCTTTTAAAACACAAACAGAGAAATAACAAAGTTGAATAAATCATAACTTTAAATACTTTTGAAACATTGTCAGTTGAAATGTTAATTTAACACTTTTCACATATGGATTTCCTCAATAATATGTGAGGAATTATGGACACTATTGTGTCCTGATTACCTAACTCTATAGCTGTGCACCAAAATTAAATACCCCAGTTAAAACCCCCAGATTTAAACGAAAGAGTATACTCCAGGAATGCTCAAATTGACATGCCATATCAACAGCTTTGACAAAAACACGATAAAATCAAATTAAATTAAAATACCTAAATAAATAAAAAATCAATAAATCAATAAACTGTGTAAAATAATCAAATACAATGAATAACTTACCTGAGAAAAGTCCTGTATTTGTGAAACTTATAATACTCAGGTCTTGCTAACACTGTGTTAGCAAGGGATAGATTCACATTTTTGTGACTTCTGGAGTGCAGGTGATGATGGTTTAATTGGCAGGTTACAGCTCAAAGCTAAGATCAGCCTATAATTTCATTACACAAGCCTATATTATCTGATCTCAATACCAGGAAGGTTCAGCTAAAAAAAATACCTATGTAACTGGCAAATTTAATTTAGGGTGCACAATTTAAGTTGGTTTAGCCTAACTATCTTTACACAACTTCAGTGCATCTCTTTATACTAGTTTGGACGTTATCAGTACCATATCTGCTGATGCCTGCCCTGTTTATGTAGGCTGAGGTCTAAGGCCTCACACTTTCCATGTATGCATAAAGGAATTCCTGCACATGGAAAGAAATTTGTTTGGTTAAAGTTTCAATGTAATTGTTTGTGTATTTGTACAAACTGTGCTGTGCCTAATAAACAAGTCACTGTAAAGGTTATTTAATCGTTCTACCAGAACTTAAAACCTATATGCACTTCAACTTATGATTGACTTAAGACATCATTATATGCTACTGTTCATTAGTATTATACCACGAAGATTGTAAGGTAGTCTCAAAATGTTTCCTCTTTATATATCTTGCAATATGATAAAATTTGCACTGCTCTGAAGTGTCTTATAATCCACCCATAAATCTAAACCAGATGATGCAAATGATCATCAGGTCACTGGCAAGGAGCTTAATTTTGGGTAGTTTCTAATATTAATCAATATTATTATAACAAATGCATGTGAAGCGCATCACTAAAAGTTTATTATTTTATTCTGCATTACTTTTAAAGATGAAGTAGTCAGTAAATATCTTGTCATAGTCAATATGTCATTAAAGATTTTAACAAAAGCTATATAATACTGAAAGCTCTGAACCATGATGTGATGACAATAATTTCCTCCAATATTATTTCTTTCATATGCACTTGAACTTGAGGATATTCACCACAATATATTGGCATGACTTGGAAAAGACCTCAGTGTGCAGGTTTACGCTACAGGAAAGCTACAGGACCCTGTGTTGGCCTAAGCAGTCAACATTCCAGACATATATTCTACAAAGTTTGTACAAGTGTTTAATAATAGGAATTTTTAAAAAATGAGTAAGAAAAATAACAACAAATAATATTTTTATTATTATTTTTTTAATTCAAGCACCATTATTCTTTTAAATAGAGGTCTCTATCAAACAGTCAAGGTTTCCCTTTATAGTAAAACTCTGAATTGATAACCAGATTAGTAACAGTCAAAGAAAATGCTTGGACACTTTTAAAACTTGTCAGCAAAAGCCATAAACCTTCTTCAAATGTGTCTTGGTTCAACAGAACAGCATGTTTTGTGGCATTAGATCCCCTTTATTTCAGGGAGTGTCCTGACAAGCTTTGTTGGTGTGCATTCAAGCACAGGAAAGTATTGCACTTCTTGGATTTCCACCTCGACACACCCTTTGGACAGAGGTTACACCATTCCAGCCTTTCACAGTGAAGCAGCAGATGTCCACACCTAACCTAACACACATCTGGTTGTGTTGTTGCTTTGAGTTTCCTGGGATGTAGTCTTCCTTCTGAAACAACACATGTGGTGGGGAGAAGGATGACATTTGCCCAGCTTTAGATACCGACATGTTGACTTGTTTCAAATTGTGACCAACTGCCAAGCAAAACCTTGATTGGTGTCTCATTCAATAGGACACAAACTCCTTTGGAGATGAGCCAGCAGTCTGAGATGCACAGGACAAGGATGTATCTAAACAGGGGAAAGTGCCATCGCGTTGACCTTGCTGTTGTCAAGACTGACGACCTGTCCAGGGTGTACCCCACCTCTCATCTCATGGTAGCTGGGATGGACTCCATTAGCCATGACAGCTTGTGTAAAATCTGGTTATAGCTTGTTGAATTCAGCTGCATAAATCTACAAAGAGCAGAGACTGAAACAATCGAGTTTTTCTTTTACATAATATTATAATATTCTATTATAGTCCAAAAAATAGTTAATAAATGGAAGTGACAAATAATAAATGTTTTTTTTTTCATCATTGCAAAAATACTGGTTTAAGTACCTAAAATATCGGAGAAACACAGATTTGTTTGACATGTACAGTGTAAAAAAAAACAACCGGTGTCTTAATGCCTCTCTTCAGCTTAGACGCTTGGATCAATTATAGCCTACACTCCAAACACTAGGGGGCGCCATTAGCCGAGGATGACTATACGGAGGAGGAGGGGGGCACTAGTGCCTTTGCTCTGTAGAGGAAGACAGTTTACGTCTGTCCACATTCTGCGGCTTTTTTGGTTCAGTCTCTCGGTCGGTGGAAGAGCGAGACCTCTCACAGGAGGTGGAGTTTGCCGTGCTTAAGCTACGCGGGACCAGTCGTCTCCTGCGATGTTAACAGAGAGCTGAAACGACAGACCTGCTAGCTCCGATACATGACAGGTAACTTTATCCTGTGTTGTGGTGTCCCTGTAGTAGCATCCAGCGCAGATAAAAACTACAATCCCTCTTCGGTGGCGCTCTTTCTTGTGGTTAGCTAAACGTCAGCAGTCGTTAATGTGCGCCTGTAGAAAATGCAGTAAGTCGACAGTGAAATAAACACTTCCCTCTGAAAACTAAAGAAGCGTCTGTATGAGGTGGGTTAGACTGTTATTTTTCCATTGGAGGCTACTACACCCAATTGTCGAGTTAACGGAGATGTCAAGCTAGCTTAGCTAGCATGCCAAGCCCTTTTTAGACATCAAACTACGAGACGGACCAGACTTCTGTCACTTTCTTATATTTTTTTTACTTCACTTCCTGAAGTGATATTTTGGGAATTATAGGGAGGAAAAAAGGCCACATACCAACGAAACCAGCATAGTAATGGCTTAAAGGCTGCCTTAGCTACAACCAGGTATTAGTAAGCTAATGACTGTACGATGGCTCATTCAGGAAGAAGAGTCACACATGAGAAGTGAGCTTTATGTAACAGTATTTCTTGGTGTGCTCTAAGCTGCTTAACGTAGTTCCCTCTCCCTGGGAAAGCAGTCATATGTTGTAACATACCACCACTACACTCCGAATGTGTTATGCAAGAGTTGTCAGAGTGTTTGATGGACTTTTATCTCATTTCCAGCGTACACTAGTCATGGAGCTCCACAGATCCTTGAGCTTGTGGATATTTTGTTTGTGTCTCGTTGGAGAAAGTTGGACTGAAAAGCCAAGTTCACCTACACTGGTGGACAGTCAGCTTGCTGAAAATGGAATGTCAGGTGAGTATTCAATCATGGCAATAATTTGTTATAGCAAACCGTCAAAGTTGTAATTTTATCCCTCTTGACACACACTATACTGTGTGTTTGAGGACTGCAGTCTGTGTCACAACATTGTGTGCAGGCACTAAATGTAGCCATGCTGAGAATAGTCTGGCTGGCATTTGCCATTAAGCCCTGTCCTCCTACTTCGATCTAGCCACTGAGTCAAACATTAAGCAGTTCATCAAAAAAAATTTAGAGGAAAGAATGACTATTGGGTGAATGTAGGCATTTTATTTCCAGTAAATGATAGATTAGAACAATTATTTTCCAGCTACTTGTAGCACAAAACACAATGGTGCATCAGCCAATTATAACTTTGTTTTTTAGAAGTTTAATGATTTTTATAAGATTACAAATGACTATTTTTTTTTCTACCTTGTAAATCATTTCTATACTTTTTGAATAGAAAACCAGTACCACTGAATTAATCTGCCTTTTTATTATTGAACAGTGCAATTAAATGAGAAACTGTACAAATCGTCTACACACATTAGTAGAGATGATGCGCTTCAAATGTATTTTACTCCTAAAAGTTTCAGTGGGCCAAATAATTCATTCTTGATGTGACAGTGATTTTTAAAGCTTGACTGATATTCTAAATTATCATGGGAGACAGTAGAAGGAGGATTGGTTGGAAAAGCTATGGGTGTATTCTTCATCTACATGGAAGCTCACAGAATGACTTGTGTAACCTGAGCTCTTTAAAAAAAAAAAAAAAACGCTCACTGGTATGCAAATATCTTATCTTGTGTCTCTGGAGGTTTGCAAGCCAAATGAGAAAGAGAGAGAAGGCCGAGTTTGACGTCTGAGAGTGTTACAG
The DNA here is from genome assembly GCA_015106755.1 of Etia nguti. Taxonomy (NCBI): domain Eukaryota; kingdom Metazoa; phylum Chordata; class Actinopteri; order Cichliformes; family Cichlidae; genus Etia; species Etia nguti. The sequence goes on along the minus strand of VUQG01019345.1, from coordinate 13,899 downwards.
GTGGTAGACTTCTTACTGGAGTAACTGTCTTTTTTTTTTTTGTTTAACGCAAAGTGTGTTAACGTTGAAGTGAGTAATCACTTTGTGGTATGTGGCTTTGCAGGTTTGCTAAAAGTTGACAGCGTGCATGCTCAAAAATTAACTTACAACTACACGGAAGTTCACCCACACCACCCTTCCTATATCTAGCTTTAGTGGTGGCAGACTATAAGGTACACTTTGCTAGTTAAAAAAAAAAAAAGTTTTATAGGCTTACAGACACAAATTCATGGACACAGAAATTCTTTCAGGTATTAATCTGTGACATTTTTTACTCTCTGTTCTCTGTCCTTAATTGCTAAGCCTGCATGTCAAAACATCCAGTTCTGGGAATTAACAAAACATGGATTGGTATGATGTGTTGATCAGTAGGAGGCGCATTACACTGTAACCTCTGGCACAATGCAAGCCAAATGCCTGCAGTCTGTTATAGTTGGGAAAAAAAACAAACAATGTGGGTGTCACTGATTAATGATGTAGCAGCATGAGCTCATTTATGAAAGGGGAAGTGAGGTTATGTTTGCACACTGCTGCACCATATTATCAAGGATGGTACAACAAAAAGAAGAATCCTTGTCTGAAAGTCAACACTGCCCAGTTTTCAACCTAGAATCAAGGTTTTTGTCAGTAATCTGTAGTGTGATTAAAAAGTTAAAAATGTTTCTCCAGGAGTATGTTGTTGCTGTAAAAAATCCAAGTTCAGACCCGGAAAGGAAGTCTTAGCCACTATTTCTTGTTGGCATGCAGGCAAGGCGTGCTTCCCTTTTAACTCTTTTCTTCATCGTCTCCTTTTGTGGTTAAAAATTTAGTCAATTGTGTAGCTAAGCTTACTGCTTTAATATATGCTTCTTAATCTTACTTAAGTTTTCTAAACTTGCCTTTTGTAATGTTAGTCATTCCCTTCGTTGGTTAAAATAGTGTCTGAGATATACCTGAGATCAGAGCTGCATATAGTTCATACGAGATAGATTTGAAATCAATAGAATATGAAGCTTTCAGGAGTACTGTTCTTGTAAGTTTACCTGAACCGTGCTGCATTCAATCAAGGAATGCACACACACTCTTAAAACTGCCATTACTGCACACACGCAAAAATGTTTTCCTCATTATGGGAGTGGCATCATTATCTCATATCTAGCAGAGGATCAGTAATCCCTCAGGAAGCAAAGTGACACGGGAAAACAGTGGGCATGCAGGGACATCATAAGAGATGTACGTTTTGATTTCTGTATAATTAGTCCTACATACGGATATTTTTATACAATACTAAAGCCTTTAGAATAACAAACCTGAGTTTCTTGACATTAAACAGAATAGTGACAATGACTACTAAAATTATGATGGCTCTACATGTTGAAAGCTCATAGTTATTTAAGATTGATTCAGTTCAGTGAATGGTCTGTTTTTGGTCTACACATAGGTGTAGCAGATACAGTCTAGAGAACCTGCCTTTGTAACAGCCGCAGTAAGTGAAAGGCCTTATATAAACAAGCCTTCCTATGCAGCCAAGGAATGTTGCAGTTCAGTTATCTTTGCAAAAGAGAGTGCTGTGGGGAAGCCAATTCAGCAGGGGACCTTGAGAAGATTTTCTGTCTTTTCTGCAGGAAAGTGCAGACAAGATTAAAAGCTATTAGCCTTTATTGCATCACAGTGTTCAAGTTTGGTAGTTTGGAGACTCAGGATTACAAAGGAAGTGCTAATTGCAAAAAAGAACATCTTGGACATTAGACGTTTTGTAAAAAATAATAATGTTATATAAATGTTTTTTTGTTTATCTGTGCATAGTTACATCTATTCTTTATCCAGTCATGTTTTTTATTTTGTCTGTTTTTTGTCTTTGTTTGTTTGGTATTTTTGGTAATTGTAAAAAGTAAATTATTAATTGCAGAATAAGGAAAAATCTGAATATAAGTCGAAGAATTTGTGGATCTTTGTCACTTGACAACTTGTGGATATGACTTCTGTTTCTCCGCCAGATTTTTGTCGCATCGATGAGCCACTATGCAAGGATGAAAATGCCTTTCTCACCTTTGAAGCTATCCGTAATATCCATAAGCAGATGGATGATGATGCAAACGGCAATGTAGACGTCGTAGAGACAGATGGCGTAAGTAACAACCTGAAAAGCCCTCTAAGTTATACAAGACTGAGGTGTTGCTAAACTCTAACGATATCAATTCTGCCCTCTGTATTGGAGAAATGAAGAAATATTGATACAAAGGGTTATCTTGCGTGTTTTATCTCACTGACACAGTTTCTAACTTGCTCTAAGAATAAGACATCCTTCTTTTGGTGGGTTTTTTCTTTCTTTCCCTCTTCACAATTCAAAAGAGAGCTATTTCTCCTGGAGTCTGTGAGTGAGGGATAGGGATACAACCAGCTGAGATCCTGCTCTTAGTGAGGGAGTGTTCTAAGGCTTGGACACACTTCACTAGAGCTGAAGCTGACAGTGCACCCCTTATGTACAACTAATAGTTGTCATGTTCAAAATTCTAGTTTGAGAGGGTTTGAGCTTTCGGACATTGTACGTTGGAACGTGGGCAAACTGTGGTCATAAAGGTACTAACAATACTTAGGTAGGCTGTGACATATAAATTACACTCAGTTGGTACTAAGGGGCACAAACTGTGCCAAGAAAATGTCACCCACACAATTACACCACCAACAGCAGCCTGAACCATTGATACAAGGTATGATGGATCCATCCTTTCATATTGTCTCTGCAAAGTCAAATATCTAAATCACAGTAGAAATTGAGACTCATCAAAACAGGCATAGCTTTTCTAATCATCGTTTTTCTGTCCAATTTTGGTGAGCCTATGGGACCTGTAGCTCCGCTTCCTGCTCTTATCTGACAGGTGTGGTGGTCAACTGGTGTAGCCCATCTGCCTCAAGGTTTGACACGTTCATGCATTCAGAGATGCTCTTCTGCATACCTTGGTTGTAACCAGTGCTAATTTGAGTTACTGTTGCCTTGGTATCAGCTTGAAGCAGTCTGGACATTCTCCTCCAACCTCTGCTAACTTTGAGAGATTTTCACCCAGACAACTGATGATCACTCACTCTAAATGCTCGAGATGTCCGTGTGAAATGCAATGAGTTGGTTCCATGTGGTTTGATGATCATATACTGCTGTTAAGCAGTTGAACAAGTGTACCTGATATAGGGGCTGGTGAGCATATGCTGTTATTGTAAACCCTCTGTCATCTAAAATTTTATAGATTTTGCTCCAAAGGTGGCCAGATAATGACTGTCTAACTGATAGATTCATCCTGTTGCACTCCAGTGCTCTTGCTGAGATACCTTTTTTCCTTGTAAAATAATTAACCTGGTCTATTTACTGGCTTAGAAAGCATGGCTGGTATTCTTTCTACCCTTGTCGACACAAGCATATTTATGAGTACTTTGACAGGTTTTGTCATTACAGTAGAATCACAACCATGCAAAAGACAGTCCTAAAACAACACATGCAAATGAAGGCCAAGTCTGAAGATGGGTGTGGCGTGGGAGAGCATTTCTTACACTAAATCCTGTTGTAACTTGCATGTGATTTGTAGAGAATTAAGCTGCAGTTTCTTAAAAAATGAAGCACTAAGGGTATTTGTGAAGCTACAATCTACTTTGTGCTTATGGTACAGTAATACTGGACAGTACAGTAGTTCTCTTCAATAGTATGAATTATAAGCAAAACAGAAAAAATTACATATGTGCATGTTCAGTAGTGTAATGTTGCACTGTAAGCTTTAGTGTAAACTACAAGTTTTGGCCTTGAGAAAGCTGCCTCTGGTGAATTGATTCAGGTCTGGTTCGGGCTCAGTCTGTGTAATGCAGTTGAGGCCAGATCAAAGCAGGTGGCACGATCACTGCTTTTAAGAGAGGCACTTGGCATGCAACCCCCCCTAAAGCAAATAATGAAGAGAAGCACAGTGAGCAATCATATGTGTAGTGGCTTCTGGCCAAGAAATGGAAAGCTCAAAATGATGATGAAGAGTACTTCAAGACAACACTCTTTTTCTTGTTAATCATGCAGTGATTAAATAAAGTGGGGAGTTGCTTCCTTTACGAGCAAGATCAAAGTGTACATCTGGTCTCTTAACAGTAACCTTGGTGACTCTGTCACATTATACAGGTTCTGCTAATTTTCCATTGAATATGTTCAGGAGTGCAGTATTTTACCTGCAGCAGAGACAATCTTGCTGCACTGTAGTGAAATCTTCCCACACAAATCTATCAAGAAAGAAAGGCATCATGACTTATTACTGTCTTTCACCCATGACTCTGCTTTTGTGGGAGTGCTAGATGTTATGTAGGGTTCATTTTTAAAAACCTTGTGAGTGGGTTAGCCTACAATACAGTGGGCAATCAGCAATGTGGTTCCAAAAGCCAGCGAGGGACAATTACCATTTCAGTGAGGGTGCAAGTGGAATTTACATTACGATCAGTCTTTGGTACAGTTTAGTGAGCATGACATTGTCTTATTCTAAAAGGAATACAAAAAAGAGCTGTTTTTAAGCTGTTTTTATGATTACACATATAGTAATTTTTAACAAAAGTGAGAATGGCATTCTGTGTTGCACCATTAAATAATGAGGTGAAAATCCCTGGTGAGGTATTTATTATGTTTTATTTCATGTTAAGTGAGTGAAGGCAATGGATATATCCCACAAGAGCTGCATTTAATTGCACTAAAATAATGCATTAATAATTACAGCAGTGAAACAGGTCACAGTGCTCACAATCAATTGAAACCCTAAACACCATTTACAAATGTGGTCTTTCCGCATTGTCACAAAGCAGTGAACCTCTTTGTAGTAATGGTTTCATTAGAAGTGATCATGTTTTGTGGTGTCACAGCTTTGCAACATGAGAAGTTTGTCCTCATGGCGTTCCAAGGCTTTTTAAAAAATATTTGGGTAATGTTTTGTACACAGCCCATGATATTGTTCTAAACATAGCCAAGGACTTTTACTGCTTAAATGTAACAAACTCTAACTGAGAGCTCACCTAATCTTCATATGGGCTTTGTGACTTTACATTTTCACTCTGTGTGAACCATGCATTTGCATTTTTTTTCCAAGTTGCAAAGCTAGTTTATGATAACATGGCGATGTCTTAGTTGTAGTGATTGCCCTAGAGCAATATTATATTGTAGGAACAACATCATCACTGTAATATAAGTTGCCACTCCCTTTACTTTCACTCTTGATGACACTCACCGCTTTCAGCAGCAACATTTGTTTAGATAGTTTGGTGAACATGGCACCGATTACAGTTGGTCTGATTTTTGTCCTCCAAAATTCACACCACTTCAGTTAAGCAACTAAGTTTGATATACAAAGGCATCGTCTTTCAAAGCCAACTTTGAGGACTTAAAGATGTGCTCAAAGTTTGGTCAGAATACGCTAACCAAAGTTTTATATGTACTGAGTCAGTTTCAGTTGCGGAAATGCAGTTTTAATACAAATGTTTTAACAAGTGTAGCTATTTTGTCATTTAAGTCTTGTAAAAGTGTTTTTGTTTGTGGCAATTACAAATATGTCTTTGTCATACTCCAGTTCCTTAGAGAAGATCTAAACTACCATGACCCCAAGGCCAAACATAACAGCTTCCATGGGGACGACCAGTTCATCAGTGTGGAGGACTTGTGGAACTCTTGGAAGGGCTCTAAAGGTACAATTTTGTTGCAAAAAAGGTCTTCCTTTCACATTTAGTTCTATATAGAGTTGTATATTATTGTATTATTGTTGTAACCTTATTCTGCACACTTGATACCTTCAACCAGTACTTAATGTTTGATATTGTACCGGTAATTTTCATTTTTAGTGAAGCACTCCTAGTGACTTTGATTACCAGTCGGAGAGAATGGCAGAGCTTTTATATGCCTGTAAATAAATGTTTATGTGCTTCCCTCTGACTGAAAGTATGTGCTACATCTTATCCATGCTTGACCCTTTCACTCAATTAACAAAGGCACAAAGTAGTTGATAAGATTGCATGCCAAGCAAAGTGCACTGTTCTGCCAGAGTGGCCCAGAGTTAAGATCGTTGAAGCTGTCAGCACAAAATTCAGTCACACTTCTTTTTGACTGTGTCCAACCATACTCATGTATTCTATTATACTCACTCAGAGTACTTTCATGAGCTGTATCTGGCACTCGTCTTTCAACACCCTTTCCTCTGACTGCTTTTACCACAGTTTGGTTCATAGTACTGACTTACTCTGCATTGCAGTTTCTTGACAAAGCTTTAGAGGGTCTGAGCAAGAAAACAGGGTTATTGTACAAGAGAGCAATGCATTAACTTAGTCAACTCACAGTTTTGACTCTCTGCCAGGTGCTGGGAATCAGATTTGCCTTCCCCAATTATTCCTGTCAGCATGTTATGCTGCGGGGATCTCATAGATCATTCAGGATGTGTATGCACACAGTCATACAGTGCATCTTGTGTCAACCTATATTATGCAGTTACAATAGTGATGCAAAATGAATGAATTGATGTTTATGAGGTTACAGCTGTTTCTCAGCTTTAATTTGAAAGTGTTTATAGTGTAGATAGAAAGGAGGACATTGGTTAAATTGCTCCAGCCTTTGCTACAGTAATAGTTAATACTTAGGTAGTCACAACATCTGAAACTGAGGTCTATGAGTCAGACATCAGGAGACACTTGGTTTCTTCCCTCTTGGCTCTCTGCTGCCCTATATTCAAACATGCTTTAATTGTTGCTGGTTTCAGAATTATATATTTTTTGCCTTCAGTCTGTTTTTAAGCAAGGGAAAGATTTTCTATCTACTTGAGGTCATCTAACCAACTGCTGGCCTGAAAAAGGATGTTTAATTCCCTTTCCAGATTGCTTTGATTAACTTTTGTGCTACATGGTTCTTAAATTAGTGGCTGGGAAGCTAAAGCTGTCCACATGATTCCTTGAATCTTTAGAAGTGGTGTATTATCTGCATAACAGTGGAAACTAGCACTGTATTTGTGGATGGCCCAATGGAAGGGCTTAGATGAAGAATAAAATAAGACCAAGACTTGAACACTGGGGAACACCACATGAGAAGAGGGCTGAGGATGAGCTGAATCATCCAGTTAGGAAATAAAACAATCTAACTGATAAGGAGGATACCTTGAACATCCTCAAACACAGTGAAAGATTAGAGTCAAAGTTTCTCTTTTAAAACAGTTGTGTTAGAAGAGAGCAAGAGAGTAAAATATACTGCAGCTATTTCCTGAGTTCTCTCTATGCAACATGTGAATGAATATGAATTCTACTATTATAAAATAAATAAAAACCAGAGAGAACTCCATCCATGCCACTTTGTCATGGATAAGGCTGGAGGACAAGCTGGCATGTAATTTATTATCTGTGAAGACTGATTCAAGTTCTGATGTTGTCTTAAATATCAATGATGATGTTTGTTAGTGGAATGTCTATCCATCCATTTTCTGTCATGTATCTGGATCTTAATCCTCGGGGCAGCAGTCCGTGCCAAGATGCTCAGACTTTCCTCTCCTTGGTACGCTCCTCCACCTCTTCCAGAGGGACGCCAAGGCATTCCCAAGCCAAACGAGAAATCTAATCTCCCTTGTGTCCTGGGTCTGCCCTGGGGCCTCCTCCTAGTAGGACATGCATGGAACCACCTCACCTAGTAGGTGTCTGGGAAGGCATCCTGGTCAGCTGGCCAAAGATGCGTAACTCACTGTGGAGGAGTAACAGCTTTACTCAGAGCCCCTCCTGAATGGCTGAGCTCCTCTCTTTATCTATAAGGCTGAGTCTGGCCAATCACTGGTGGAAGCTTATTTCTGTCGCAGTTTAACTCTTTTGGTCACTACCCAGTACTCATATTCATAGGTGAGGGTGGAAGCAAAGATCAACCGATAAATCAACAGCACTCTCTTATTACAAATACACGCATCTTACTAGTGGAATGTATTTGTCATATTTTTTAATTGTTTGTGGTGTTGTTGTACAAGCTGAAGGAAATACTTTTTATCGTAATTAATTGATCCATTATCTGTAGTTTGATTGGCTTTTTTTGTAGTGTTTATATTTTAAACTACAGAAAGAATAATTGTCTCTTTGGGAACAACTAATGAGGTGCAAAATAAAGAATGGGAACTGTAACTATAGTGGATGTTTTGTTTCTTCTTTTCACCCACAGTGTATAACTGGACAGTGGACGAGGTGGTGAAATGGCTCATCAACTATGTGGAGCTGCCACAATATGTGGATGCATTTCGCAAGATGAATTTCAATGGAAGTGCCATGCCAAGGTGTGACATCATGATGATTTTATTTTTCTTTCTTATTTCAAACTGAACTAGATCTATGAACTAGATCATGTTTGTTATCACATACATGACTGTATGTGATAACAAACATGTTTTGGTTTACTTATTACTGTGGAGATATTTTTATGTACTTAATACAACTTTTTAAAGTCCTTACATTGGCTGTCCTTGTTGATCTGTTTTATTTTGATATGGGTTACTTTAGTTTACCTTTGATGAATTAAGGACTTGTCAAGCGATCGCATTACAATCTTTGTTGTGTGTGTGTGTGTCTGTGTGTCCCCGCGCTTTCTTCCTGCAAAATGAATGTGCGTCTGGTCTCTTTCAGGCTTGCTGTAAAGAACACCACTCTGACACTCTCTATTCTGAAGATTTTGGATCGCAGCCATGTGCAAAAGTTGCAGCTCAAATCTTTGGACACCGTACTCTTTGGAGCACCACCGAGTATGTAACTTTATTTTTTGCAAGTCAAATCTGACTTTTAAAAACACGGCTTCCCCAGCTGACAGTCTACTAAATGAATCTCTTGCGTTCAAATGTTTTACTGTGGAAAACAAGCAAGTTTCATTACCAACATGACCAACATCCTGCCCACTTTGGTCTACTGCTCTCATTTTTGTCTGCTCTTTGTCCCTGTGAAGTGTTGTGGCCGGAGTCACCAGGTCTATGCAATGCTTGATTTATAGTACTGCACTAAATCTTAACTGTAGCTATGACATAGCACCTTCCCAGAAACGCTACACATCACAGCAAAGCAGATCTCAATAACTGTTTGGTAGTGAAATGTGGCGTATTGATCAGTGGACGCATTATACCTCTGTGAAACATAATGTAATAGACTGTAATTGTGGCTAGCTTCCTCATTACACTGAAGCAATAGCTCATAATTCTCCAGTTTAGCTGTGTGTTTGTTACAGCTGTTAGAAGAAACAATCTGTGTATAGACTCAGTAAGTCCTACAATCTTCTCCCCATTCTTAATTTCAGTGAAATTAACTATTGGTAAAGATTAATTGGCTCCAAGTCCAACATGAACTTTTCGCTCATGACCCATGTTAGAGAAATGCAGACACAACAGTGCGCGAGTATAAACCACGTCACCCACAACAGTGAAAGCTGAATGGGCATTCAACACAGTGCTATCGTTTAAACTTAGGAAATCCTGTACCACCTGTATCAATTTCAGGGACTGAGGAAGATTTAGACTGTTAGACCACACTACTCTGTATTCCAGACACATCACTCTGCGTACAGAGGCAAATAAACACTCCACTCATCCTCTTCCTCTGCTTCTCCACTATCTCTGCTCCAATTCTGCACGTACAGATTGTAATGCTTTAGGGGTTTCTCAGTTTTTTAGCTCGTTAGGGATTTGTAACATCACAATGGATAGGTTGTGTCTTAGATGTCATATGTCCTGTCAGTTTTGTTTTTTTTGCTTATGAGACGTCAAAAAAAAGACAATGTAATAAACATTCAATGGAACCAGGTATTTGCTTTAAACACACACATACACACACAAAAACAGGACAGAGGAAGAGTATGTAGTGGTGTGTGTCTGGCATGTGTCATTGTGAATGTGTTTTGTAAGAGTCACCTGCAGGAAGACATTAGCAAGGGCTGTCTGGCTTTGACAAGCTCTCAAAACCAGGGGGTCCCACTAACAGCCAGACTGACCAACTGTGAAGCGTAGCAGCATTTTAAGACACACTGCACAAAAGGTTGCACCTAATCTGGCCGACAGTTGTATAATAATTAACCCAAGCTCGTTTGGGTCCTGTTATTTCCAGTTCTGTGGCTAATTACCTGTCACTTGATGCTCTCTTGGTGGTATTCCTGAAAGAAATTGAATGTTTTGTTCACTGTATGTAAAAGGAAATTGCCTACAATAAATAGCCCAGCAGAGGAGTGGCATCAGGAAATTGCATTCTCAGAGATAATGCCCTGTTTTTCATTTTAGCATCTGTGCTCAGTGAAGAACTATGATGCACTAGACATGCATTTCAGTAAGCGTGACTCATTTTGGGTTGTTGTGTTCCAGGTAATTTAAGAGGTAAAGATCTGTTACTCAAGGTCACATTATAGGAGGACCGACCACTTGCCTGTCAGCTAGACATTATTGACCCATTCTGATCAAAACTAGGGGGAAAAAAACTATCTGTGTGCTTTTTATTCTTACATCAATGTAAAAGGAGTTATTCTGTATGTTATCTATGTATGGCAGGGACAGGGAGATGGTTTTTAGTGATTAAAAATTCTGTGGTTACTATGCATGGTTCACAAGTGCCCACAACTTGCTGTTTATTCACCCTATACTGAGAGGTGGTCTAAATATTTGGCCTGAAACGGATGGAAAAACTGACAGGCTTGAACTTAATTTTTATGGAGTGTCCAGTGTTGGCCTTTATTTTAAAAACAGTGTTTCTGCCCTCCAGGGCTCCGTGCAAGTCTGACTAAAATATATGGATGTATTGTATGCAAAGTGCATTCCTGTTATTCTTACTTCTTCAGTTGAACTGATAAGAGTTGAGCTGTACAGGTACTTGAGCTTTACAGCTTGTGTTGTAGAAGTAGAATTTTCATAGTTCTGTTTCTTCAGGTGACGGAATAAGCAGAGCTGGCCTAATTTATTGATATATTCATTTTACTTCCCTTTGTCTCACTCCAGGAAGTATACTGTTCTTTCCTGCACACTCCTACGCAGGTTTTGCAAGAAAAACTTGTGTAACTTGCAAAACTTTGAGACACTATGTTAGCTGCTGCATGCATGTTATTTCTTTGACTCATCAAATGACAAATATCTGTTGTTAGTTCCCAGCTTGGGTTTAACTTTACAACCACTAATTGAATAATTTAAAGGGATCTGAATATGGGATGTGTTCTTACAAGTAGGATACTTGATTCCAAGCTATTGTGACTCTGAAAATCTATAAAACCCTCACAGTGATAACGTCAGTGAATACTTAGAGTTGCAGCTAAAGTTTGAGCTTTAGCTTCATAGCTTCCCCAGATTAAAATAGGTCGTGTTAAGCTGTCTTTATCGTGGTCTTTTGCACTGGGTCCCTCTCACCGCAACCTGAAATTGTGCTGGTGATTCTTCTATTTGTGTCACTCCACAGCAGTTGCAATATGACTATGACATTCAAGTTTCACACCACATCCTTGTAAAATTTCTGTGTTGTTAAACAGCTTTATCCTATAATACATGTTGCTGACCAAAATGCATCTCCTCTTCTATAGGCCTGCTTAATGACTTGGTTTCTTGTCTTACTAAAATGTAACCTCGTGTCTTTTTATTTCTTTCAGTGAATGCACATAACCACTTGAAGGACTTCATGCTGGTTGTGTCAATAGTCATTGGCATGGGTGGATGCTGGTTTGCCTACATCCAGAACCGCTACTCTAAGGACCATATGAAGAAGATGATGAAGGACCTAGAGGGCTTGCAGAGAGCTGAGCAGAGTCTGCATGACCTGCAAAAGAAGTGAGGGGTTTTCCCACCACCCACACAACAAGCCCTGTTGCATTTAATTGTATTTTCTGCACGTGGCTTTCATTTTAGATTTAATATGAAACTGTTATTTTTGTGTTAACCTCCAACATTTACTGATTCCCCAATCACTAGATGGTGGAGGTCACAAGTGAACAGAAGATGTTTTGCTTTCCACTTGAACATTCTGCTGATATGCAACCTTGAATGACAAAGCAACAGCCTGACTCGTTATAGCACGTTTGCTGGGTGACTCCCTTGTTCTTTTGCTGTCACTTTCAATGTTTTTTTTTGGTTTGATTGTTTGGATTTGTATATAGTTTTCCCAGGATTGCACACAGTCCTGGGAAAGGTTTGATTAATGGTATTCATTGTTCTCAAATAGGAACTTGTGTTATGTTATAAAAGACTAGCAGACCTGCTCTAGCCTCGGGCATTTATGTGTTTATACTCGGTTATCGTCAGGCTACTATGGACCCATTCCGTGGAGTGTTTTTATTTTCAATATGATTTAAGCTGGTGACTAATTTAGTGAAGCCTTTTTGAAAGTCTTTGGATAAATGCTGAAAGGTTTGCTTCATGCATTCGTGAAGCTGTCTGATTGCATGAGGGTTTTTTTTGTTTTGTTTTGTTTTTTTTGGCTTCATGCACTAGCATGTCACAGCAAATCACACATTAACTGGCTGCAGATGCATGTGATCAAGGCATGCTTGCGTCTTTATTTAACAAACTAAAACACTGCTTATTACTGGTAGCAATGGGAGCCGTTTTATAGCCTTCATATCTGAGTAGTCGTAAAGGTAATTCTTAATATAGTCTCCGGCCATCACCTCTGACTATACTCTGACAAATGTTTAAAAGTATAGATCGTAAGCACCAGTGATCAAGATCACACTTTTCTTTTAGAAGAGAAAAAACGTAAGAATCTGTAAAATAGTGGCTAAACCTCGAATTTTAGAAAACATTAAAAACAACTTTTGAATCACGAGTTTTATACTTTGCCCTTGCTTATACCTTATAAATCTAAATATTTCATGCTCTCAAAAGAGTTTTTTTGGCCATTGGATCATTCCAGCCTGTCTTTGTGATTTAAGGTTTGAAATGAGATTACATTTCAGTGTTCTAAAGTAAAGCTACATGAATCGATGAATAATAGAAAGGCTAATCTAACTATTTCGGTCCTGCTAATACCTGAAGGAATGCTCAGAATGTGCTTCAAAGTGCATATCCTATTTTGCCTTTCAAGGATACTTGAACTCAGTTTCATGTCATACAGGGGGCAAAGATTTTTGAGCTCAAAGGTGCAGAGAGGGTCCCATTTTATGGTTTTGCATCTCTAAACGCAGTTTATCCGCTGGGGGAGGTCATCTTCAGGTAAATTAAAAACAAAGGAATAAGTTCAGGCCACTGGAAAGAGAAATGTCAGGTTTGCCACATAACTGTGTAACATTCTTGTCTTTATTCTTGGAAACAAAGGGAGAGGTGAACTCTTTTGTAGCAAATTTTGCTTTGACTGCCCTTATTAACCCATATACGTTAATGTTTGTATTAGAGCAGGGCGATATGGCCAAAAATATTTATCACGATATATATTTGAAAATTTGCGATAACGATATAACTGACGATATAATTGATGCGAGACAAAATACAAAATATAACTCCACAACTTTACTAGTGCAAAAAACCATCAATTTATTTTCACTTAAACAAGCAGCTGTTTTTTATGTGCATTAAAGCTCTATGAAAATTTAACAGTGCAAATGCAAATTCCTTGCTGGAAGTTTAACCAAAAGGCATTTCCAGTGGAAATGGGCCGACATATCCTGAGCATAACCATGTATAATATCCACTAAAGTTAAAAAGAGGTGCTTTGCAACATTAAACTGCAGTGTGCCAAATAAAAAAGTCAAATACGTATTTTTCGGACCATAAGGTGCACGGGATTATAAGGCACATTAAGCGAAACAAAGCAGTCAGAGAAGTCAAACTTTATTCAGCTCATTCTTCTTGCTTCCCCCACTTCTGTACCATTGATTCATTAATGCTGTATTCTATCACAGCTGCTCTATTCCCGTATTGTGGA
>VUQG01019344.1:27724-44185 GCA_015106755.1 Etia nguti | reverse complement strand
TGATGCCGGATCCAGGGAAGACCTGTTTTCTATGGGTCTGGTCCACATACACCAAACCACAATTGAGCCACATATGGCATGCCATCGCATAAACAGTGGCATCATTGCCAGACCTGGCCCACATCTGGTTGACATACACCCTGCCATGACACCGGTCAGTCAGAAGTACCAGCTTGACGGCAGATCCGGGCCAGACCTGTTTTCTATGGGCCTGGGCCACATAAACCAAACTACAATCGAGCCAGATGTGGCATGCCATCACATAGACAGTGCCATCTATGCCAGGCCTGGTCCATATCTGGATGACATATGTCTTATCATGCCAGAAGTCAACCAGATACCAGCCTATAGAGAACAACCATAGTGTACAGATAAGTCCTGAAACTCAAAGTGTAGCTTAGAGGCTCCGTCTTCTTGTACAGTGTAATGCTTTACAGCTGTTATGTTGCTATATTGCAAATTGCAAGTTGAATGCTTATGAATAGGAAATGGATTCTTTACCTTTCTAGAGTTATCTAGAGAAAGAGAAGTCAAATACATTTGAGGGGAAAAATAAACCTCTAACTGCGCATCAGTGCTTTTGTTAAAAATGGGCTGGGGGCAACTGCAAAGAATTATCTACACATTCTAAACTTATTGCCTTCGGACTTCTGTCCATCTGGAAAAAAAACCTCCCAGTGTTTAAAATATTTAAACACTGGGTTGTAGGTATATGTGGTACCATTATAAAAGATTGATGACTGATCGAAGTGGTATCATCCAGTCAGCTGCTTGTGCCTTGAATTCATTCATGGTTGAAGCTGTCAGCTTATCAAACGCTTGAAAAAAGTGTATATGGTCGGGGACTTGGTAAACCCAAACATGATGTTGAATCAGGAAAGTCTGGCTAAAGTAATAAAATCTGGAAGAACAAAATCTACTTTGAATAACTATCCATGCATCTAGCTAACAGTTAAATAGGATGCCATGTCCATTTCCACAGCAGAAACGCCTCCCTCTAGCCATTCGCCCCAGCTATAGTGTCATCTGTGGAGTCCAAAGGTGTAGTAAGGTTTTAAACTGAAGGAAATTTTACAGACCTAAATTGTGAAATTAACACAAAGGCAATAAGAAGATATAAGGATTCCAGCTCCTTTGGTTGCAGGGGGAATACACTGTAGAGAAAAAAATGCTAGCTATTGCTGCCGTATGCTGACAGCGTAGCTCTCACTGCTTCACTGAACCTTGACTTTAAGGAGTTACGGGCCCAATTTGCAGTGGCGCATAGAAATTCTGATTCAGTTTACCAGTCTAATTACTGGTAATAAAAGTGGTAATCATAATACATGAAAATGTCTCTTTACAAAGTTTAACCATTGTAGAATAAAACTGAAATGTGACATTCACATTGTGTGGGTCAAACTTTATTAACAACGGTAACATTTTATGCTTGCAAATTGTCTCGACATAATTAATAGTTCACGGTGGCAAGTAACATTTAACTAAAAGCGTACCTTTCTAACGCAAATTAAAAGGCATTGAGAGGACACGATGTGCAAGAATGCATTGACATGACACAAACCTTTAAGACATGTAATTTTAAAGTGCAGTTTAGTACAATAACTTCCAGCCTTAATTTGAAATTAAACAAAACTTGGAATGCTACAAGTGGAAAGAGATGGTGGCCATAATCACAGAGGTGCTGGATATTAGCAAAACAAAAAGGAAAGATGGAGGTTGTAAAATGTTTGTCACTTACTACCCTGAGGGAAATTACTTTGTCATGTCCTATGATGTGTTTGCCAGTGTCACATGTATAATAATATCATGTTCTTCCACATTAGATGGAGGTTGAGATGGGTCTGTGTGTATAGGTAAGGTTTTTGTAGTTAATTAAAAGTTGGACTAAAACAAGGTAAACCGTTAACTGGATAGAATTAGTTGTAGAAACCCTGATCTATGTTTGCACTTGACTCAAAGTGTAATAGTCAGGATGTTATCGCTTTATTCCAAAACACCTCAGCAAATAAAACTGCAGATGGAGTTTGGAAGAATTTCTGAAATTCAAAAATCAAAAAATACATACACATTAAGACAAAATGTCATAAAAAATTCAATTTCTCCACTACCCAAGAATGGCAAAATTATTCATAACCCTGATAAAAGTTTACTACTGTTCTTGGCTTAAAAATGCACAAGGATGGGGGGAAAAAACAGCTAATGGATGGAAAGAAACTCAGAAATAAAAGGCTCAGTCCAGGGGAGTTCCAGTTATGACGGAGGTTCTTAGTGGTTTTATCCTTTGACCTACAATATTAGCCAATCCTGCTAAAGAGGAAAACCAATCTGTACTAAAATGCTTTGTTAAACGCAAAATCAAAGTGGCACATACATACACATTCAGACGAACATACACACTTTGACACTCAGACGTGTGAAAGTCTGTCTGGACAAACAAGGCAAACACTGTCAGCAGGCACCGGTCACAGATATAGACAGTCACAGAGCTTTAGAGGGCCACATACTTTTGTTTGTCTCGCGAGTCCCTGCTTTTGGCTCGGTTGGCGCGGTTGGTGGTGGGGATAGAGTGGACGGAGGAACTCTTTTTGCTTGAAGAATGGGATGAATGGGAAGAATGGGAGAGGCTGGTTCGAGACTGGCCAGCGTTGTGGTCAAACTGCATCAGGCAGAATATCAGGTCTGAGGGCACCAGCTCAAATGCATACGGTGGATTGGTTATGACATATCTAGAGGAAAAAGGGACCAGAAGTGAGGCCAGTTATAAATAAAGTAATAAATGAATCCATTTTTATTTGGATTTCAGTTAAGAGTATCTAAATGCAAGAACACATACCGTTTGGTACACTGGCTTTGTGTGTTTAGATGTGCGTCTCGTAGCCGATAGATGCCAAAACACAACATGTTATACGTTTTTAGGGCTTTACAAAACAGGTCACCATAACAACCACCATCCTGTAAGACAGCAACACAAAACTGATGAGTACACAATTTGTATTTTGAAAAACCCACACTAAAAATACATATTAACGTCATAGAAAAATAGAATCTGTGTTACACAGTGTAGTCTTTTCTTTTCCCTTGCATGTTCTTTGCTTTGTTTACTGTTATCTGTTAAATGAAGGAAAAAAACTGTCTCCTGACCACACTCAAATAAAATGACCAAATAGATCTCTAGCATCAAAAGTGATAGCATTTCGTCTTTATCTGATACAGCTGGATAATAAAGCAGAAAGTCATGGAAATTAGGCAGATAACTCTACAAACTCGACAAGCCACAAAAGCATTCAACAACAAAATTTTACAGCACACAGTTAACTCATTCCAGTTGAAGTGGAACTGCCACAATTAGAGGATTCAGTCACCAGGGTAAAGCAATGATGGATTTCATGGAATATTAGAGAATATTAAGAGAGCCAAAGCACAAAATAAAAGAAGCATCCTTGGCTCATTAGCTTTGTTCTGCCATTTATAGTTCTGTACGAAAGTCTTGAGCCGCCCCTCCTTTGTTTATATTTAGCTTCCAAGGAGTCAGACTAAATTTGAAGTTGTCTTCAGAAATAGTTCTCCAGGCTTTCTGAAGGCTTTCAGTTTTTCTTTGGACATTGGCTGCTTTCAGTCATTTTCAGTTCAGTTCTTGTACCTGACCACTGTCAGAGGATTTTATTTAAATCATATGAATCATTCAAGCATAAATAAAGGTACCTAACAGATGGGATGAGTTAGGACAACAAAAAGAGAAGCAATTTTAAATTTAAATTTTAGTCACTTCATTACTAGCAACCTGTCACAACACCCATCATTTGTTCCCATGTCTTTAGTTGACTTTATTAAAAATACAGCAAAAATAACATTTTTGGACCAACAAAAGTAAATTCCCAAAAATAGCTTAGCTTGAAACTTGGCATATCTCAAGATGTGCAGTGTGTCCTTAAAAAATTTGTAGAGGAAGAAAGAAAAAGTGGTAGGCTTAAAAAACTATCTTCAGCAGATGAACAGTGTGTGAAAATTGTGTCCTTAAGAAATAGGAAACATCCAGCAAAGACCTGAAACAGGACCTGAGAAATGCATCTGGCCCTTTAGTTGATCCACCTACTTAAGCGCTAGCAATCAGTCATAGAATAACTCCCCAGTTTGGACCTCAGCATTATTAAACCAGTGTGGGACCACTTTATTGCTATCACGTGATTTATTTTAATTCTTATTTTATTCTGTTTTAAATTGGATGACATATTCTCTATAGCTGGAGGTTACAGTTTTTACAGTCCATAAACAATATGCTATTAAAACATCTTAAATAAATGCCGAAAGACTTATTTGATGATCATTCTATAGATTACTATAACTTTATTTTGTATTCATTATAAAATTTCAGCTATGTCTCAACACAATCACTCAACACAATTTTACATCTCTATGCCATCCCTATTACTCTGTATCCTTCAGTAACAGCAGCTTCCACAAAGCAAGCTGACAAAGATGTCCTTAGCCCTCAGGTGACAAGACCAATCACTTACCCCGAGGTCGGCAAAGGGCCCATCGTACAAGGCCAGCTGTGCCACGCGACACCTGTCCCTGTTTGCCAGGGTCTGTGGTGTGCTGTAGCCGCCTCTTAATGCATTCTCTTCTGCCAGCAGCCCCTCCAGCTCCGGTGTCGCCCCGCCCGTTACCAGCGTCCGGATCAAGGTGAGGATATTATCATTGAAGTATGTCTGAAGGAATGAAGTTAGAGGGGGGTGAGCCCTTAAGCAAACACTACCAAAGTCACAACTGAACCTTCTCAGCGTGCCAGGCAGATTGAATGGTGCTATCTAACCCTGCTCTGTCGCATCACATTGGCCTGAACATGGAGTGAAAAGACAGAAGAATCCAGTTACTGCAGGTTACACCTACTTCCATCAGAGCAGAGAGTCCGTGTTCACACTTGTCCAAGGATTTATTATTTAGTTTTATATAAGAAAAAAAAAGTCAGCTTTATAAACCACACACTAAACCTGAAGATATACTCGTCTCTGTAATTGTTATCTTTCTAATCCCTCCTCAGTTACTGCCTTGCTGATTTTAACAAGGGCAAATGTCTCCCCTTTTCTTTGCACTGCAGTCGCTTGTCTCCCCCTGCTTGTACAGCATGGTGACATCTCCCTTGGCTGCTGACAGCACTATTGACTCAGATGATGGATGAGGGCTGTCCATTAGGTAGCATTACCTTTGTCTACACTGGAGCACACTTGAAGGCAGCTTTGTTCTAACCTCACTCAAACTGAAAGGCAGACAAATGAAGCCATCATGCCTCGTACAAGTTCCAGTCTTGTCATTCATTCTTTTAACAGAGGACCAGAATGTGCCTACTTTATTATTATTATTATTTTTTATATTTTGTTGTAAAGCCTGACCAATATAGGATTTTTAAAACAGATACAATACTGATACCGATATTTGGCAGTAAAAAAATGCAATATACTGGCGGTTACTTTTTTTTTTCTTTTAGACATACGACACAAAAAGATATTTGTTATGTGTCGTTATTAAGAGTTACATTTTTTTGAAGCTGTTTCACCGCTCATCCAAGAGGCTTCTTCAGTTCCAAAACAAAAAGGTGGAGGAGTCCCAGGTATTGCAACCCTAGCGGGGGTTGACCCTTAGGAGATATTAATCATGTGTGTCATCACATGAGCTTAGCCTAGCCCTATTAGGGTTTAAATACCTGGGATTCTCCACCTTTTGCTTCTTGAACTGAAGTGAAATATCTTTTAAAAAAAAAACATAAAGAAGTCCAGTCTTCTTCTTTTCAAGCTCTTAAGACTGCTGATACAGATTTATCAGTAAATAGCTAATATCAGCCGATACCTCGACTATTTAGTTGACCTATTTTGCAACGTGTCCTGATATCAAAACATAACACTGACTTGTTCACAGGCAGATGTTATTAGAAATTCGCTTTTGACTTACCGCACTCATTAAGGAATCCAGCACACTGACTGCGAATGCCGTCCCACAGGCAAATGGCTGTGTGAGGTACAACTCTGTGTCTGGGTCGTCGTCATCATCTTGATCCAGGAACTGAACATTCGAGTCATTCACTATGGGGTAAGCATGTTCATTTTATTAGCTATTTAAATTCTACTTGGTTTGTTTTTTTGTTTTTTTACTGCACACTAAATCCAACATGGCAAATGCTTGATTCACGTGAAGAGGAGGACACAAAAGTACAGCGGTTTTGCACAACAGTCAGTAGCAGCAGATATGGACTGTATTAGAAATCGGTGAATAGTTCCACATATTCTCCTCAATTACTCTGTTCCAAATTTGGACCACATTTTAGTTTCTTTAAAAGAACTAAAATGACAAATGTGTCTGGTGTTTGTATCCAGCCTTGTGGCCAACTTGCCTCTGCCACATTCCATATCCAGGCCATTCATGCACACTCATGACACCATGCATATTGTCAAAGTTCCAGGCCTTAACTTAAAGTCCTCCTGAGGTCAATATCAGTAACACCATTATGCCATTGTTTGTCTTGTAAATCCAAGACAGAACTTCCAATTACTTGTACTTGCATGTCAAGTCAAATGAAAGTATTGCCCCAGAACCTTCTTTAAAGATGTCTTTGAGCACAAAAACACATGCAGTAGCTGGAAGAAAGTAATGATGTAAAATTTAGTTGGAGAACTGCTTCTTCTGTGAGGACAGAAATAAATGTCAGTCATATCGACAGGGCTGAGATGAAAGAAGGGCACGGGCCAGAGAATGTGATCCGACAGAAGATGCTATGAAAACAGCCACACGGACTTCTGAGGGATCAAAGGCCCTGTAATTCTTAGAAAAATAAAAGGGAGAAATTTTGCTTTGAGATAGGGAGCCAAAACAAGACAGGCAATTTCAACCAGAACCAAGGGTAAAATGTGCTCAAAGTGATGCCATGGGAATGGACTGAGCCTCTTGTGCAGCAAGAGAAATCAAAAGAAAGCTGATATGGAGGCAGCAGCAGTTACGACACTGCAGTACAGGACAGAGGCACTTCTTCTTACCCAGCTCAGTTATCATTTGTATGCTGGTCCCACTGCTTTTATCCTGACTGAATGAAATCACAGGCAGTTTTTTGCCTGGCTTTGCTAATGGTGCTAGACAAGTGTTAAGGAAAAACAGTTACTGGTACATGTCAACAAGGGACAAAACAAAAGCATAAAAAAATTCCACTTTTAGTACAGTTAATCAAGCGATGACAGCCTCTAATTGCATAATTTGTGTTTTCTGAGGTTTGTTTACAAATACTGCACTGAAAAGAACAGAAAACAGCAGAGCTAGCATATCAATCAATACGTAGCAGCAAACCATACCTAGTTCTGTTATGATGGGAATATTTGCTCCAGTGGTGACAGAGGTCTGCCTCACCAGTCCATGGACTGGACTATTCTCAGGAGATGATCTATCCATTCCTGGTGGTGTGAAGCCTTAATGGACATACATGTCACACAAAGCACATCAGTTAATACTAGTTCAGTACTTCATTTTAGAGGTTACGATAATGCACATCAGCAGAACTAATACGTTGGGGCCATTTCATCTTTTTGCAGCTGCTAGTAAGGCGTAATGTGCAGTGTTACCATATTCTTGACAACGACCAGTATTGATTTATATATAATAGATGTGACAAACAGCTCATTTTATTTCCTTTTGATTGTGTGTGCACGGAGACAGAAACATTTTACAAACATATGCAAAAAAAAGCATGCACAATATGGAGTCATGAAATAGAAAATCAGTGACGCAAGATTGAATCCAAATTGACTTGACATTTCCTGCTTTCCTCAGACTGACAAGTAAGCACATTAAATCAGTGATGCTGTATGTATAATACATAGGGTATGTTGTGATATCCATCACTTACTGCTGACTAAGCAGCACCATGCGAGGTCATACATGTATTAGAGGAATAATGAAATTGGTGTAGACCCCCCCACCTCCACCACACCCTCCACCCGTCGCGAGGCCAAAAGGTTTCTAAAAGGATTTCTCTCAGTGCCAAGTAATGACCCTTACTGAAGACCATCTGAAGCTAACTGAGTGCTTCAAGTGTCATTTAGAAAGCTATAACATGCAATTTTAATACATTGCACACATTAGTTTTATGAATGTAGTCCCAGATATTGAAAAATAACAATGTGCAAGCCAGGCAAATCTCTTGTGCCAGAGCTGTGCTTGTTGCCACCAATTAGGTTTGTGTAGAAACCAGTTGTTACAGTAACCTGAGGAATAGTCAGCTGTGTTTACTGTCAAACGCAGTGACACCGGGTCAGCCAAGCAGCACCCACTGAGGAATATTCTCTGTGCCAGGGCCCTGTCCCTTCCAGGCAGTGCAGTGAACTATGATAGGGCGCTTCTTACCTTGAGAATTAGCCTGCAAGACCCCGATGCTGTCATCAAACTGCATAGATTTGATGTTGAGTGACGCCAAGATGCATTCTTTGTCCTGCAGTGATGCATCGTCAATATTGTTCTGATTGGCTGACAGAATGACACACATGTCGCAGAGGTTGATGTTGACAGCCCTCAGGTCTGCCCTACTCAATGGTGTGCCCTTTGAGAACAAGCGGAGGAGAGAATTTGTTATCTCACCTATAAGATACAAGAAATAAATCAAAATTTTGAACGGCAGTCAAACTCGAGACTTATGTCGGCCTCGTGTGTATGGTCCAAATTATACTACACACTGCTAGCACGTCCGGACAAATGCTGCAACTGTCTTTCATAAAGTCTTTTAATGGTGGAACAAAAAAATTGTGGATGCTCACATTAAACATGAACAAAGTTTCAAATAATGAGGGCAGTGAATGTGCAAGTAATCACTATAAGTTCGAGCTTAAGACTTTTCAGGCCAGATTTACTAAATGGGGCAAAAAAGCATGTGAGCGAAATCCTCATAGTGCTCATGGGTGTGGTTAGTTTAATGGTTGTGCCTATAAACACAAGCACAGTCGGTTCATATAAAGTGCAAAAATTAAGACATGTTTTTTTTCTGTGTTAAATATCAAAGAAATTAGCAGTAAATAGTGTGTTTCGCAAAAATTTGTTAATTGGTTGTGCGCTTGATTTAAATATTCTCCTCCCGTATTTTGCATCTTATCAAAGGAACGCTCAGAAATACACGTGCATTATGTCAATTGCAAACATCTCTAAGTTCTCACCTCTTACGCATAATCTTCTCACCGCTATCTCTTTGTAAATATTGACAATACAATACAATTTTTTATTTTTTACACCTAAACCCAGTTTGCGCTGATGCAACGTGTTTATAAATCTGGCCCTCGGTGCACACCTTTCTGACTTTCTTTCTCCTTTTGGCACTGTATGATGTCGGAAAGAGAGAATAACCTCAGTATAATCAATTCGGGTACAGAGATTTGGCTGTGAGCCACCTGCTATCCGTCTGAAATTTGAAGCCAATCAGTAGAAATCTGGCTTAAAAGGTGAAGTAACAGCGCTGAAGCTTGTTTAACACAGTGGATAAATTGACAGGATGCAACAAAGTCCAATAGAAGATAAATAAGGATTCTTTATTCTGGGAGTCATGCATAGCTTCCCTAATAAAATCCAGGCAGAAATTTGCATAATCAAATCCACATTGTTCTCCTAACCTTAGCCAAATCCTTTGATAGCATAACCACATAAATATTAATCATTATGTAATGTCCAGGTTTTAATATTCTACAGAAAACCACAAATTGTTGATTATTTTAAGATTTGTTAACAATGAGCATTTTGCAGGACAGCTTGCAAAATAACAATGTCCTCTTTATACTGATGAAACAGTATCACGTTTCCCACAAAGTACTTTTTTTAATGAGCAGTATATGCACACCAGTTTAGAAAGACAAAGTCATCACTTTGAAGTGATCTAGATAAACATTTGAAATTAGTGAACTTTCTCTACTTACGGGCAGAATGGAGACTTTGGGGAAATTATGAAGAGTTTCCCATTCCCGCTTCAGATACTCAAGGGAGCCGACAAACACAATATGCTTCAGCTCATGGTAGTGAAAGTTGCTTGCTCTCAGAGGCATCACAAAGTTTCGGAGACCGATCAGCGCTGATTTCACGTCTCCAAATATGCACACGACCACATGACCGCTCAGAACAGTCATGGCTGCCTCACTCCGTGTCTGAGAGGGAAAGAAAGGGATAAGGGATCAATATGTTCCCGGCTGGAATTTGCATAAATGGGCATTTCCAACAAATGTTAGTGCTTTCTCCTTTTGCAGTGAGCCTGTTCACCCTGTAAAATATATCATGCAGTTATGCACTGCAATGAAAGTAATTTGAAAAATGGCATATGTATTAGTACAAGAAATGTTCTACAGTGCAGGGCTCTCTTGTAGCAAATGACATGTCAAACACCTCATTACAGAGTGTTTAAGTGCCCTGTCAACCTCTGATAGTGCTTTGTGACATGACACATCTGTCACCAGGGAGAAGAGTGTCAGGGACAAATGACGTGTACCGAGTGAAGGAGCAGGACCCACCAAGATGACCTTCTCAATGTCTTTGGACGGGCACCAGTGAAACATCCCCGTGGAGTCGTATTTCTTTACGTTCTCGTCCATGCTCTCAATCTGCTCGTTTCCCAGGATGAGGAGTGGGTCATGTCTAATCAAACAAAAACATGGGAGGGAGAAAGTGAAAGAATATCATCGATTTGAACAAAAAACACATTTATGGGCAACAATTCATTATTTTTTTCATACATTTTATAAATTAACCATAAGAATATTTGGCAATCTGCAAATAAGTTGCTCGTACTAAAAAAAAAAAAAAAAATGTTGCTTTCTTCCTATTTTTTCCTCTCCTCTCTTCGTTTTCCTGTCAGAGGCCATCTGCAGAAATGCCAACAAAACTGCCATGTCATCAAGCAGAGTGACATCAGCAGCGGCAGCCAGGCGGAAGAAGATGGCAGCAACACACTGCGTTGACTGGCATGAGCACGGAGATGCAATTACGCCCCCTTACTGCATACAGCTTTTGACGTAGTGCGCTGCGTGGTAAAAGCTTTAACAGACCAGACTTTAAATATTTCAGCAATTTGCCCAACCGTATTTGCTTTCCAAAGTGAAGGGTATTAATGTTTAAACAGACCATCAGAACTATATAAACTAATTTCACTGGTGAACATTAACACTGACCACTAAAAGTTGTCTCCCAACATGAGTACCTTCATTTCTATCATGCTTGTTCTGGTCAGGGGGATATGATCTTATGAAGTCATACAGTTGATTTAAATTAAAATTTTTGATGCATATAACAGAATAATCAAATACATGAAAATAATGAACTCAACAGAAATTTGTAAGTTGCCCAAATTTAACATGTCATCAAGCTGATCCCAACGAAAAGTTTTCAGTTCAAGTGCACGTCTTTTATCTGCGGAAGAAAACTCACATAAAAGATGCGTACATAAAGATCGCCCGAGCCAACCGATGTACGTGACCAGCCACGTTGGTAGTACTGCCCAACACAAATCCCTTCACCCTAAATCGACTTTGTCAGATTCAGATCACAGTTAAAGATGCTATCTTTTGAAAATCCAGACAACAGTCTTCTGTCTCTGTCCAAAACCTTTTAAATTGTTCAGGTCCTCTCCTCGTAACAAGAGCATCTCTTTAATCCGTCCAAGTACCTGAAAAGAATGGGCACCTTAAGTAACATGTTAAGTATGTATGAAAGTGTCAGCTGAAACTACCATCCCTCAGGCTCCAAGAGACTGAAGCCGAAAAAAACCCGCCTTTGGGCTCATATACCCCCAGGCAAGACCTGGATGTCCTTTCAAGAATATAAGTAAGGGAAATGTCTTCTCTACCTCTCTGTCAGTGCGGCTTCACATTGAAAAGCGTGTGATAACATCTCGATGTCAAAGTGTGCGCATTGTTATTTTTTAAAAAAGTACAATGTTAACAGAAACGTGAAATTAAAAAGCAGAAAGAAAAATAATAAAATACACTCCAATATATTGAAAGTGGGGGTCCTGAAAACAATGAGACTCACTCACATGAAATGATTTGCTGCTTCTAGACTGTCCGTTGCATGAAATCAGACATCGCCACTTTTCTTTTTTTGGTGTAATCAAACAAAGCAGAGGTGGCGGCTTTGATAAACTGTAGGTTTACAGGTTTACAGCTGGGACGATCATAAATGATCACAAATAACTGTAATTACGGTGCTTAAAATCCACTTGAGAGTGTAATTCAAATTCTAATAAGAGTGAAAGCATTTAGTGGTTTTACACCTTGGCTAAATATTTCATCAAAAGTCAAATGTTTCACCACTCACTCAGTGGAGCCGCTGTCACTTCAGTTTGTCCTTGTGAAGATGACTGGTGAGGCAGAGCTCTGCCAGGATAGCTATCGCTCACTGTCAGCCATGACGGCCTGTCACTACCCTGCACTGCCAATTGCCTCAGCAGTTCTGTAACAGACATGACGTGTATGTCACGGCACTCCGATGTGACCAAACGCGTTATGACATCCCGCAGTTAGATGTGTCTTATGACCCATCAAGGAGCCCGTGGAAATGGTGTTAATTTCAGTGAGGTCGTCATTGCTAAGTTCCAGACAGGTCATGTTAGTTTGCTGGAACCAGAAGCGTGATCGCTTTTTTTTTTCTCTTGCGTGGTTTGTTTCATTAAACAGTGCCGAAGTGTCCGTGAGTGTCACTTCTGTGTACTTCTAAAGATTCAAACTGATCAGCAGCATAATTCACTACTTTATGATGACACGTTTGACAAGACTTCACACATCATTACCCCGAAACATAAGGCCAGGTGTTTTCTGGAGGAGCGTAATGACAGCTGAGAGAGCCATAAAGAAGAAGGCAGACATGCACATTATGTCGATCTTCTAATTCAGCAGCACTGCACTAGCTTTCTCTAACACAAGCACTAAGAGCAGGCAAAGTCTTTGAAAAGCTGGCACATCATGAAAACTGACAAAGGCCTGCTCTTCAAAACCCACAGCCAATCTGTTGATCATTACTTATTTACAAAGGCCTTGAGGCCGCAGGTCCTGTAAAAACACATTTGATATAGTATACACCCAGATGGTTTTTTTCTCTGCTTGTTGCAATGAAGTATCCCTTAGGCTACCACGGCGAATCCCTCTCTAGCGTGTAGGCAGCAGACGCTGCACGAAATATCACATCCACCTGTACTGCACAGTATTAGCATGGCAAGTAGATGGATTGGTTTGGTGTGTTGATTTTTCGCTGATGGCTATAGCATTGGAAAAGCCTGGTTTTGTTACCCAAGAGCCTGGAAATCACCTGGAGCGATTCAACTTTCAAACCACTTTGAACCAAATAAAAGAAGGGCAAACGCCCACCTGGAAAAAACAGAGGCCAGACATCAAAGGAAATGGTAATGTATGCATACCGACACTTTTAGTTATAATACAAAGCAATGTTGTTGTTTTTTTCAGAACTAGTGAATGTTGCTGATCTGTACTGTATCTGATGGTATTAAACAATACAGACATATGTGGGTTTGAATTCCAAATGTCAAGCAGATCGCAGCCATATTAGCAGTGGGAACATAAAGTCATCTGTCAGGTTTAATTAAATTTCATTTGTGCTGTTGCACTTTGTATACATCAGGCTGCAGGTCTTCCCTGTTGCCTGGCTTCCTTATAACATTGCACTTAATGACAGTGACTACTATTATTATCGTCCCTCTAATGGGCTCTTGTTGAATAACAGTGTTATCTCCAGTCAAGATCAATACGCTACGATTTAATTTCACAAGACAAGATAAAAGCAAGGTAGCATTTGAATTCGCCTTTCATTGTGATGATACATATCATCTGTGGCCTTACGTGCTGAAAAGACCTCAGAGGGATCCGACAATAGATGAATAGCCTTGGGCTATCTATCCTTTAGAGCCCCTCTGACTGCCTGGTGCTGTCATTAGTGCCAGGCCTGTTTAAGAACTGTAGTCTGTGGGTGTCACATGAAACCTTGTGGCATAGAGCTCATCTCAGAGGCTGACATATTTTCCATGAAAACAGGAGCGAAGAAAAATGTTCTTTCAGATGCTCTTCGTAATACACTGCTTAATCCAACAAGTACTGGTTTTCTTCCTAAAGCACAGGTATCTGTACTTTTTTCATCAAAGCTTTGTTAAAGCTACATTTTTGTCCCCAAGAGATTAAATGAATATGTGTAATGTGAAAGAGATTGCTCATAGTTATAAATAAACAAAGGATTATCACCTGACTGCAGATCCCCACAGAGTATTTTTATACCGTCCGGCAAGTTGTTTTGGTGTTACAGTCCTTCTAATTTACTGCCATCACTCTTATGATGAGCAGGAAGCTAGTCTGTATGTTACCTGAACAACACTATGCAACAAATATAATATATAACAAATATAAACAAAGTTAGCAGCTAGCTGCTAAACATCTTGAAATATTTTGCTGGAAAATAGCCTTAAGATTTCCCTCGCCCAGAGACCCAACTACAGCTAACAGGAGAGTAACTCTTTGAGTCATCAAGTGAATGCGAACGGTTTCTCTGTATTTACAAGTTGTGTATACAGGCAATCATTTTCCCACTCCTTAATCATAACCAGCTCAACCTGATTCCCATTGTGTCAGAGCTGCTGGTGTCTCACAGATGCACACAACATGGCCTTTGGCATTGATGCAATTGATTCAGTTCAGCGGAGAGCTCTGGCACCCATTGTTCTAGGTCTAAAACTACCTAGAACTAAACAGAAAGGTTGAAAGAAATCCGGGCAATATGTGGGAGGACCCGGGACATAGAGAGGTTTAAAGTGAAAAGCAGAATCTTGTAATGTATTGTTAAAGAACTATGAACCACTGAAGTTGGATGAGGAGGGGTGTTATGTGATTGGTGGACTTGATGCAGGTGATGATGTTTGCTGACAAATTCGGTACCATTTGGAGCCGATTAAGATGTTCATTGAGGAAACCAGTGAGAACGGCATTACAGGTGACCAGACCATGAACAAGAACGTGTGTTTTGTGTTGAAAAAGGAAAGGGTATAGGCCGTCTTGTTGTCCTAATTGTTTAGTAGACTGAAGTAGGCTGAATGTGAGACATCACTGATGTAAATAATAAGTATTACCCCTAACGACATCAAGACTTTTAACACTGGGGGAGGCATGGACTGAAGAACCATCTGTGAAGGAAGCAAAAGGGTGTATTTTGGAGAAAGTGTTCTTTGAACCAATGAGGATAACATTACTTGTATTGCTCTTTTAATTTGAGGTCATTATTTGTCATCCAGGCAGCGACAGCGTAGAGACAACGCTAAAGAACCCCTTTGGTGTCAAACCTGAAGGCATCAATTTTCAACATGCAGGGTTAATGTTGTGATAAAGCATTTAAACCAAGCCTAAATCTAACCAAGTAGTTTTTGTGTCTAAACTAAACTGACAGGGATTACAGTTTGTTGTGTTTTGTTGGCGTTTAACATTTGGCTATTAAAGATGCTATCTGCATTTTTATAGTAAGGGAATTTACATGTGTAAAAACCCAAAGACAGATAGCTCCGTGTGGTACCTACCTCATGATCTTAGGTGAGGAGTTTGGAGAATTCCTCATGCCTCCATTACGCTGCTTTTTTTTGGGTGATAGTGCTGATTGTTGGTCCTCTTGAACTGCAACAAAATGCCAAACAAACAGCATGATGGCAGGAAATTATCAGAAGTCAAGCAAAAAAATCCACACAGCAGGGACAACAAAAGAACAGCACAGCACAATTTGAGGTCAGTGAATTCAAAGAGATAATATACATACAGGGACAGAGTGGAAAGAGGTTGGGTGAACAAGATGGAGTGGACAGGACAATTTAACCAGTGGGTAGCAGGAAACAGTCCAATGTTTGCATAATGCAGACAGGATACATTAGCACATCATTTGCATGGTTGTGTATGGAGATGCAAACATGCAGTAGTGCCATTATCAACCATCATGCCATTTGCTAAAGTTTAATCTTGGAGGCTTTATTTACCATATGCACTAATCCATTGAACTGCTGTAATCCACCTGTCAACAGTTTTATCATTCAGATAATGTAGCACCGCAAATAACTTAAGGGCTGTTAGGAGGGCTGTGATTTCGTAATCATAGATTACTGTAGTACAGATAGACCTAGACTTGCATCACTTTTGCTCACACTAATCACTCATGTTCTCATTTAATTAAGGTAATAACCTATAAATATTAAGCATCTAAGACTACAAGCAAGGGTGCTTTTGAGTCAGTATTGAATCCTGGATTTCTGGTCTTTGTTCATCTTGGGTTTGGTGCCCTTGGCTTATACAATTAGGTTGGTCCTTGTGCCAGAGTGATTTATGTACAGCTGAGATGCCCTTTGGACATTGTCTTTATCACTTCAGCAAACTGCACTGAGCTCTTCATAGGGAACGAATTATAACTTTTACCCCCGAGTAAAGT
>VUQG01019344.1:0-27704 GCA_015106755.1 Etia nguti | reverse complement strand
AGGCAAATATTTTTACAAGCTAATATCACAGCTGCAGAAAACAACTCTACTCTGTGGCAGTCGCTGGTAAAATAAATACAAGCAGCAAGAAAAGTGTTTCACTAATAGCACTTTAACAGCCATCGTTCATTGGGAATAGCTTGTTACAGGTCATGGAAAATACACTCGGGTACCTTTTAACTGATGGTTTAAGCTGTGAACTGTTTCTTTTTTTTAGTCTTTTCTGTCTTTCTTTCTTAAACAAAGAAACTGCAATTGCTTTCATTAAAATTAATAAAGTCCCAAAGATCTTGCTCCTCTGCCGACGAACACATGATTTCAAGCACCGCTAGCATGTCGAAGACTGACACCGTAATGGAAAACGTTGAAGAAACGGGGGGCT
This sequence comes from Etia nguti, assembly GCA_015106755.1. Lineage (NCBI taxonomy): Eukaryota > Metazoa > Chordata > Actinopteri > Cichliformes > Cichlidae > Etia > Etia nguti. The sequence goes on along the minus strand of VUQG01019344.1, from coordinate 27,322 downwards.
TTCCAGTCAAGAGGGATGCTCCAACACACTGGCCCTTCACATCTCGCTCGGCCTGTTCAATATTTAATGTTTCGCAGCTGACAGCTGCACACACTGGGTCATTAGTAAGGAATGCTACACATGCAACCACTCCAGACTGGCAAGCACATGCTTTGGTTGTGCTGTTGTTGAGTGCAGGCCTGCCAAACACGCTGAGGGTAAGAGGGATGTGGGGGGATGTGGCCCTTACACTGCCTCTGACTGAGTGTGGCGTTACTGGAGTGACCGGGGTGGTATCTGTATTTCACCGGCATGCTACGGGCCCGCTGGAGCCCGCTGACCTCTTCTGCCACCCCTGGCGGCCGGCCTACCTGGCCCGAGTCCTCGGAGCCCACGAAGCTCAGTCTCAGAGCGGAGGGCTCAGCGGGGGGCAGCAGGCTTCCCTTGCGGTTGTTTACCAAACGGACCGATAAAGCAGCAACTCCGCTACGGGGCCCCTTACAGACCTCACTGGCTGAGGTGTGGTTCAGATTAGCTGACTTGTACCGATAAGGCTGGATTAAGGTGTTGTTTACTGCTAAATGAAGAGGAGTCAAAGTCAGCAGCTATACAATGCAATACTATTTGTTTTTTTCTTCAGGTGTTAGTTCACTCAAATCACAGAAAACACAGTTCCCCTGTTAACTCTTTGGGTATCTAGCTGACCTGATGGTTGTGGTAGTATTTGCAGAAGGTTTGAAGAGACGGTGCAAAAGTAGGGAATAAAAATTTCATTTGTGATGCTAAGAAACATTGAAGAACAAATTGACAAATGATATTTGTCATACGGGGTGGCTGTAGCTCAGGCGGTAGAGCAGGTCATCTACTGATCGGAAGGTTGGTGGTTCGATTCCTGGCTTCCCCTCTGCATGCCAAATATCCTTGGGCAAGATACTAACCCCAAATTGCTCTCCGATGCATCCATCGGAGTATGAATGTACATTAGTTTGCACTTGAGTCTAGAAGTGCTTGTATGAGTGGGTATGAATGGGTGAATGCACAAGTTGTGTAAAGCGCTTTGAGTGCTCAGAAGAGTAGAAAAGCGCTATATAAGAACCAGTCCATTTACCATTTACCATGATATTACCGTGCTCTGGGATAATCTTCATACCATACTGAAGAATGAAAACAGCTCATAGTGGATGCTGCAGAAACATAGCTGGCATTTTTCTAATCTTTTTTTAATGTTGCGAGAACCACGATAGGAAAAAAAAAAAGCTAAAGTTATCTAAATGAGAAAGGAGAATATGGCACTTTCTTTGTGATTTTAGTAAACTAATCCTTTAATTCTTGACGCTAAACACAAGGTAGGATTTGATTTAAACCGACTTCCGTAAGACCAGCAGTGCCTATGTTAATAAAACATCTTGTGACTCTTATCATAATTAAAGGACAGTCACTGGTTTAGGGGGGTAACTCTTTCTGGCACAAGAATGCTAATGGCTGAATAATTTAAAAAAAGCTCATTTTTATTTAACACCACTTAACCACTTCCTGTAGCCACCAATGAAATGCTGGATTTGACATTTATTTTGATATTTATAATAAACATGAATTAATAAATATGCTTTCAGGTGTTTTAGCAATTGTTATGCTACCAGAACAAGGAGGTGACAGTGTGAATTAGCAGCCACTAGCTGCTACATGCAGTTTATGCCTGATGAAGGAGGGAGGAATGAATTCGATATACATTTTAATACTAGCGATATAATAGCGGTGAAGCTGGTAAAGATAAAAAGAGACAGAAAAGCTGTGTTTTCCTTAGTTCAAAAATGTCTGGGAGCTAAAACCGGAGAAGAGAGATGATTATTTCAACAGTCAGCTGTCTAGCAGATTATCCTTCCTGCTCCAGACCTCCACTATTCATCTGCCCCACGTCAAACATGTGCAGCACTTCTCCAGGACAACGCAATGTGGCAGATTTGCTGCCTATCACAGATCCTGTTAAAGTGGACTACCCACTAGTTTCACACTCCTGTAAGCGTTGGATGAGAGAGCTGAGAGAGTTTAAGATCGGCTTTTTGCATTTTAATATGTTTTACTCAATTATGCGAGGCTGAAATGTTTTTCTTGCATACATTTAATTTTAATGTTTTTAAGTGATTTTGTCCAGATTTGGTTTATCCACACTCACAGTGACATCTGCTGCTGAGCCCTAACTCATACCTAACACAAAGAATCAACTCAAAACTGTTTCCTAATGCTATGCATATGACATACAGTCATGGATGATGACAGACTGGACAGTGAAATACAGCAGGTCATGGACAGTTCAAATATTAATAGCTGAGAATGCACAAATGGAGAGGTTAGACACAAGTGAGTCGAGAGAAAGAGAGAGAATGGAAATCAAAACTTACTTGATTTGATATATCCATTATAGCTATTTTTAGCTGAGAAAAATGCAGAGACGGATGAGAGGTTACAGAGAAGAACAGGTCGTAATGAGAGCAAATTATAAGTGACGAAAGCTGAGGGATTTCTCTTGAAGGCACTTAAAAAAAATTGAGGCCGTGGAGACAACACGGACAAAGCAATGAGAAGTAAAACAGGTCAGTTAGAAATCTGATTTTCAGAGATGTGGTCAGTAATTTATGAGTGGTTCGCTGTCTATGTTTGTAGTCATCTGCTAAATATCTACGGTGTCACTCTAAGCAGTGATTTGGCTATTTTCATGTCAAAAGAGGACCAGATGTCTTGGCTACCTTTAAATTTAGATGAAAATTGTAGATCGGTTCCTAAAGTTCAACTTGGTGTCTTTGAAAAGCTTATTTACTCCCATTAAGAATTTAAGACTGAAATGTTACCATGATTGTGTGACAGATAATTATTTATTATCAGCAGTTATTTAGTATCAGTTATTATAGCTGCTCATATTTACCCTCCAGTGAAGGCTAAATGTAAGTTTAGCAGCATTAAATGAATACTCAAGTGAAGAGCAGGTTTTTATATATTATACAGCTTGACATTGACATTTTTTCAGCTTGACATGTTCAATCAAAAATACCTACAATGAACTCCCCAACGCACAGTGCAAAAAACTTATGAAGTGTTACTGTCTTATTTTTTTCAAAAGCTGCTTTTCCTATCCCTTCCCATGCCTGAGACAACCTGCACAGATGTATGTAACTTTCGGTGAGTCCCACACATGCTCATTAGTAACTTATTTCAACCCCTTGCTTACATTAAAGGTCATGCATTGAGCTTAAGGCAGGACAGTGACAGCAATGTTCAAACAGGGACCGTGCTGGTCCTGGCATCTGTCGCCTGCAATCGGAGGGCGCGAGCAGAGTCACAGGACTAACAGGCTAGCATCTGTCCCACAACGGGAGAAAAGGAGAGGGGCGGGGGCACTCGGCTGCCTGGTGGTTAGGAACTGTCAGGCTGAGTTTCATGACAACCGGTAGCACTCCAAAAATGAAAATGCAAACATAATTTCCATGTCAGGCCGCATAAGGCCTCGCTCCACGCATCTCCCGCACCGTGTCGACAGCAACTCTGGAGCTCTTGCTCGAGCTTTTCTAGCCAGGCCACGCTCACGGCACACAACCCTGGAAGACAACTGAGGGGTAAAAACGCCCAGACATCTTTTTGGTTTTTGATCAAGGGTCATTCACTAAAAATGTATGACAGTCTACAATGTTTTCCAGCAAATCGTATCAATGCTCTGCAACCTCAGACACATTCTTCATGCCTCCTGCGACACATCAGTACGATTTAACATACCCCCCTGGCTTTAAAAGGGAAATCACACTTGAATTAGGAATTCATACGCAGTTCAATTCTGTTAAAGTCAGCTTGTTAAACTCCAATGCGATCCAGCACTCTTCTACCGTCTTTTATTCCTCTTACATTCCAACTTTACTGCTTTGTGTACTCAATTTAATCACAACAACCAATAACTTTGTCTGCTTTGGAGATTTTACCCCCAGTTCTTGTTCAAGCTGTTGATTATAATTGAATAAAACCCATATGTTAACCTCAATATGTACTGTAATAGTCATCGTCACAATATCCCCTTAGGTGCTCTCAAGAGCATTATTTACTAAAAAAAAAAAAAAAAGTTAATCGTCGGAGACGCCTACACATACAAATACCTCAAATCCTATCCTGTTCACCCATTTCTCCAGGGTACAGTGGTGAGATATTATATGGAAGGTTGTTGTTTTTTTAATGTTAAGTTATGTCTCCAGTGACATCATTATAAGATTTAGACAGTCCTCTCAGAATAATTATTTGGGAAAATGCACAGTAACTGTGCATTGTGAGATTTTTTTGCAGGGATGCACAGCTGTACATTGGTCATGGCTTCAACATTAGCTTTTTCTAATATATTTATGAGGTCACTGGAGGGGAAAAAAAAAATACTGCTGTACACAGCAAAAAGCTTGCATTAGTGACTGTCAATCTAATTTTAAACTACGGGTCAATTTGAATTCACGTTCTCTTGACAAAACACCAGCAAAACAGTAGACCAGCATGCTTCACCGCAAAACGTAGCAACAGACAGAGAAGAGCACCAAAAATCATAAAGCTAAAACACCAAAGCAAGATCTACATCCATGACAGTGACAACACGGGTGCTTAAATTTGACAGCACACAGAAGTAAAGACACACGGTGCATGTTACAACACTGAAGAGCACATGTCATGGCGACAACTTACAGGCACGTAAAGTGGCTGAGCAATCATTAACAGAGACAGCAGAGAGTGGGATGTCCCGTTGAGGGGAGTCCATGTTACAACGCACATTAACCGGCATGCAAGTGCAGTCCCGTTCTGAGCGACCGCAATCAAAACAACATGCCAGTTTCATTTTCTTGTAGGCAGGCGTCTTGGCTACAGTCAAGGGTTCATATGAGAGGAGAGGAAGAGCAGGTTAATGTTGAGGGTCATTCTGAGGGAAGAGGGGATAGAGGAAGAACAGGGCATGGAGGACGGCTGCTGCTGGGATGTACAAGATTAACCTTTGTTGTGCTGCTGACCGTTAAATTCTTATACTAGTATTGGTATCCTGAAAACCTACACCCTTTCCCCTCACTTGAACATGACCCTGTGACCTCAAATATGGCTTTCTGAACTTTTTCAGACTTTTTGGAGACTTTTACCCAACAAGATCCTTATAATGCTAACACAGATTTAGCTTGTTTGGGCTGATGACATGTTCTTCCATGTTCACTAGTTAACTTGCTAATAACCCAAGCATGAACATCATGGCAGATTTGGTTACAGTCTTATAAAGGCCAATCTTGGCCCAAGGATAACATAAGTGGAGGTTAAAGACACATAATGCATGTTTAATTGGCATAAATAAAACATTTATATATGCACAATTTGATGATTTATAGCTAAAATTTTTTTTTTTGCAGACACCTTGGCTATGTGTCATGGACCTCTGGGGGTTCCTGGATTCTCCTTTTAGAGCCACTGAGTCATATGAGATACAAGGACAATCATATTTCATTTTACAGCTCTTAAATATTTGCATTTGTTTCTAATGCTTATTAAGAATAGGAGATGACAGAAATCTCCCAAACAAAACGTTAAAGGTTAAAGTAAAGGTGCTGGTATTTCACAAAAACAGAATCACTTCTAGAAATACCTGTAAGTGCCTTCAGAAAAGACAAAAAAGAAAAAAAAACAAAACACTTGAAAGCGTTTATAGTGCATAAAAGCACACATAAGTTAGGTGATCCATATTCCATTACAGATTTGCTATTTTTTCCTGAAATATTCCTTCTAAAAGATATGCTGGAAGAAAGGTTTGCAGCCATCTCTGTGGATTACTTCACTTTAGTATGGATGCCAATTTTCTTTCATAATATAAAACAGTAATAAGGAAAAAGGTTTTCCAGTCTTCATCCCAGTCTGTTTCTCACTGTGGTCTTTATGCAAGGGTCTTGTGTTTGTTAAAGGGCAGCAGGGCCATCTGGTGGTGATGTGGTGAATTACTAACTCAAGTAAGCACAAATGCTGCAGTTTACATTTGAGCCAAAAAAAAAAAAGTGTCTACTTCTGCTCTGGAATTTTTGTGCAAAATCATTATTGTTGCTAATTTCTTTTGAAAGCTATAAAATTCTATCAAAAGAGCAAACAAAAAACAACGTTCACATGACAACAACAAGAGATCCAGGCAGCATCAACCATTGTACATGCAACATTTAGAGTACATTCAAACAGGTCACTTTAATTGGAGGTACACTAGCACGCTGTGTTTTTGAAGGGGAAACAAATCCACATTACTCACAATATATCACTATTAAGTGGATTTTTTTAAGAAAAGTGTGCCAAGTTCCCAAGCAGCAGGAAAAGAATACATCACATGTCAATGTTAGGTGTTAGCTTTAATACTAGAGACAAACTGTGGTTTATCCAAGCAGAAGAACATGGAGCACGTGATGTTTATAAGGTTTTAGAAACATGTGATCCGTCCAGGTACCTGTGGTGTTAACAGTCTCTCTGAATGCCTGTTAACATCACAACGTTATCAACAGTAAACACAGCTACTACACAGAAAACAAACAAAATGCACATTTAGACTGAACTAAGAGGTCTGCTATGTGTATTTATAACAGCTTGGAATCATATAGAAAAGATAGCATGCCATAGACACTATGTATGAGTGTGTCTGTTAGAAGGGACGTCTATCTGAAACACTCTCAAGGAATCAGTTCATCCAAATCCACAAAAAAAAAACCCATACATTTTGAATAACATGTGAAACCTCAGCATGAAAAACCAAAACTATTTGCATGATGAGAAAGTTGGAAAGCATTTTTTCATGTAATTTGGGGGAACTGACCCTTAAATGAGAGCAGGTATTCATCTCATACAGAGATCCAAACATGTAGTTCTACATGGGGAAACTTGGAGTGCTTCAGTTTGTTTTGGCTGCAGGAAGAAACCTGACCTTTCTTCATGCACAACTTACAAGGCTTCATTTCAAGGAATTAATGCAAGAAATAAGTGGTTGGGACAAATGACTATGTATAGTAGGTCATGTAAATACGCTGTCACCCAGCTACTCTAATGCTAACTCATTATATTTCAGTTTAATCTGAGCAAGAAAATGAATGGGATCAATCTAACTTAGATCATGTGTTTGCATGCAATCACACTTACATTTCTTGCATCCACATTTCTTTATCCTTTTGGGATCAGTTATGTCATCGTGGCAGGCCTTACAATAAAACAGTGCCCTGTGGAAGAAAATCAAGAACAGCATGAGTACTCAATAAATTGTTTACACATATTTTGTCTTTACTATGGCTGCACAACATCTGCAACAAGTCATTTTAATTTGTGTGCAATCAGTTTATTAACAAAAAAATTAATGAAGCATCCAATAATATTTAATGTGCCAAAAGTTGAGCAAAGAGTGTGCAGTTCTATGAGAAGTTCAGGACCAGTTTTAAATTAAGCTTTGATCTTTCATAAGGGCCCTGCAGTTTGTCTCATGCTGTGCCCTCATAAATCTTCTGATCCCCTCTGGCAGGTAACATCACCATCCAACCTTGACCATATGTACCTTTAATCTGTCTTTGAATGTTATCTTTGTCCAAGCAAAGAGCAGATACAAGCTAACAGCCAACATTCCTCTTTGGCCTCACCAGTGCAACTCAAGGATCACAGAACCACTGATAAATCACTTCAGTCTGGTCAATTAAACATGCAAAATATGGCATTTTTCTAAGAGCAAACACAAAAGCCAATATACATTTACTGGCCATTTTGTTAGGTATACCTGTTCAATAGCTCCTTAATGCAAATATCTAATCAGCCATCACATGCCAGCAACTGCATGCATTTAGGCCTGAAGACATGGTTGGCCCTGCTAAAGTTCAACTGAGCATAATAATGGGGAAGAAAGTGACTTTGAATCTTGGTTTTTGGTCCCAGATGGATGGATTTACTGATGTGCTGGGATTTTCCCACAGTCTAGGGTTTACAGAGAATAGTCCAAAAAGGAGAAAATATCCAGTGTGTGGCAGTTCTCTGAGAAAAAATGCCTTGTTGATGTCAGATATCAGAGGAGAACGGCCAGACTTCTTCGAGCTCATAGGAAGCTGACAGCAACTCAAATAACCAACATGATCCCCAACCAACATGAAGAAGAGCATCTTCTTCATGAACACACAGCACGTCAAACCTTGGAAACAGATGGTCTACAGCAGCAGAAAACCACACCAGGTGCCACTTCTGCCAGTTAAGAACAGGAAACTCAGGCTACAATTTTCACCAAAATTTGACAGTGGACGACTGGAAAAATGCTGCCTTGTCAGACGAGTCTTGATTTCTGCTGATGATGGTGTGGTGATATTTCTTGGCACACTTTGGGCCCCTTAGTACAAATGAGCATCACTTATACACCGCACACTCTGTGAGTACAGTTACTGACCATGCCCATCCTTTATGCCCACAGCATACCCATCGTCTGATGGCATCTAGCAGGATAACACACCATGTCACAAAGCTCAAACTGGGTTCTTGAACAAGATAATAAGTTCAATAAACTCAAATTGCCTTAAAAGACATCAGATCTTAAACCAGTAGTGCAGCTTTGATATGTGGTGGAACAGAAGATTTGCATCATGGATGTGTGACCGACAACTCTGCAACAACTGTGTGATGCCATGAAGAATTCTAAGGCAAAAGAGGGTCTAACCTGGTACTAGAAAGGCGTACCTAATAAAGTGAGTGAGTATAGATATTGCAAATTATTAAGTATATTTGTAAGCCCTGGCAACATGTAGGCGATACTAACAAAACAAGCATTTTAGCTATATTAAATAGGAAATCTCAGGAAACAATATCCAGCCATACAATGAAACGTTTACACAAACATTATTATCTTTTCAATTTTCCTACATGTAATAGCTCAAGATACAGGAACTGTATGACATGCAGACCAACAGAGGCACTATTGCAGAAACAAGACTGGAATTTAATCACACGATTGAATCTCAGGTCTCATTCATTACCTCTTTACTTCTTTGGCATCGCTGGCAATAAAGAAGCCCAAGGTCCCCTCCTGCATTTTCACGTGGTTTCCTGGGTTTATCAGGGTGCTGTGAGGATTTGTAGACCAAAGATGTCAAAGCAGAAAGTTATATCACAGAATTTGCAAGGCTTTGCACTAATCACTGCGACTGGCACATGCTGCAGGGATTAGTTTTCACAACTCATTTGGCAGGATAGCCCCTGTTTATTTAATTAAGTTGATGAAAGCAGATAGCACTTCAAAGAGTATAAATGAGCATCAGCGTGTTAGAGAAACTACTAAAACAAAGCTTCTGCTGTGCTCAAAGAAACCAACTGCCACCTTCCCCACTAATTTGTCACGATGTTATCGGAGAGCCCTGTGATGTCTGTGAATAAACCCATTTAGACATCAATTTACACACATTGTGTAAAGCACTTGTGTTTGCAGTCAAACAGGGAAGCTGATTCAGAGTAGCTGAAAGCAAATACTGACACCTGCGTATTAAAGTTTTTGCATGCATGAATTTTAATGCCCTGACTTACCTGCTTTCCCCTTGATCAGACTTGTACTCTATAGCTATCAGCAGCAGCTTTAGCTTCACATAGCAGAGTCTGTAAAAGAGAATAACAATATAATTAGACCTGAGGCACACTAAGTACTTTTAGTTTGAAATCTTCTTAGCTTAGGGTGCCACTTTCTTTTTTTCTTTTTAGAGGATGAGAACCTGTTTATCCCTAAATTATTTACACTTAGATTTAGGTTTAAACTCTCAAATATTTTAATATGGGATAAATATGGGATTTGTCAGCCTATAAAGTATGGAGGCCTTATGTGAACGCCATGTGCTTCGTCTCTATAACTAATTTAACCTACCATCTCCAGAAGCCTAGTTATTAAATACTTCCATAACAATTATCTTTGGGTCTTTAAATTCTAATGACTGCAGTTTTAAACGTCCAAATCACTTGCATCCAGGAAACACAAAACAAACCAAAAAAAGGTGGTAAAATAAAATGTTTGAGTTTACGTACTCGCAAATTGCTGGGAAGGACAGACCCACAAAGGCACTCGACAGGTACTCTGTGTACATTTCATTGGCTACTCCTTCAAGGTAATACTTCTGCCAGGTATCCTCCTCAATCTACAACAAAATAAAGAAGGTTATACAAAAATATAAAGAAGTGCAAGTTTAAGTTCATCACCACCCGCTCACCAGATGCTGCATACGGGCCTCATCTGGGATAACCATTATTATCTATTCAGACTTTGTTTCTTGGCCAACTTTACTTTTGAACTTAATCCAGTGAGCACAGATGGACCAGTGTTAGTTGCAGCTACCTTGATGAAGGACCTCATGGAGAAAAGGTTGGCCAGCATGGTGGAGAGGCCCTGAGCCAGGCAGCTCTGGGCGATGAACCCGAGCTTGAGTTCTGCAAGGCAAATGGCGTCATCTCCCTCCTTCCAGTTCCAGCTTGGGATGTTCAAAAGGTGGGCCTGAGGGGAAGAGGAAAAAAAAGTTAGGCTACAAGGTGCAAGCTGTTAAAATCTAAGACAGACAAATGATTCAATAATGAAATCTTTTCAACATATACTGAAACATAGCCAACTATACTGGAGTAACTAAGTGACTCCAGCGCGCTTCATAGTGGATTAATACGAACCTTGTTGTGGTACTGCAACATTTGAGTGATTATCCTGATCTTTGGGTGGTAGTTCTTGATAGATATTACTCTGGCAAAGGACAAAAAGAAAGCAATATAAGAATATCTGCAGCACTTGCAAAAGTTACACAGACTTAAAAAAATCGGATTCACTCTCTTTTTATAGAAATTATAAAATGACAGTATCGTAGTCTACTGTACGCTTTTACCAATTTAAAGTTGGCATTTTATTTTATGGTTTAATATTTTAAACTAAAGGCTCAAGAAAAAAGAAAAAGAAAGTTGCATACATTGTAACATATTCCTAGATCCAGCTACAAAATGCTGACTTACTCTCTGTCTGGGAAGAACTGATATCAATTTGACCATTACCAGTTCAGCCTGTTCTCCGAATTTACAAACCTACAACTTCTACCAAAAAATAAATAAATCAACCTGGAAAAAATACCATTGTTAACAAGTTCAGATTACTGGTAGAAATATAAATAATTCCTGTCACGATTACATTTAACTTTTGGCCTCATGGTTGTAAGCCTCTGTCATGAATGTGGCTACAATTTGCATCCCAACCTGTCAAGAATCTCATATGTAAGTGAAGACTTTTAAGGAATTCACTAAAAACTACAGCGTCAAAGGATTCGGAGATGCACAGAGAGAAATGTAAATACGTCTAATACATCAAAGTTTATAGTTGGGTATTCAACATTAGTTCAGTATTCAACCAAATGAGACATACATACAGAATCTCTCACTTCTGTGGCTGATTTATGGCACTGGATAACGGCAAGAGGTTTTTTTTGAAGTCAGAGGGAAGTTGACCTTTAAACCTTTGGATATAAGATGTCACTCTTAGACATTTGTGTGCAGTCATACACTCCCAACGCACAAAACAAAGTCAGTTTTTGGCTGGCAGCAAGTTATTGAACCACAATTGTGAGTAGTTTCTCTTTTCCTAAATCGCATTATTAGCCTAACAACTAAATGTGGGTTAAGAACTGTCCAATGCATTATCAAATATACCATCATCTTTAAGGAAGAAATTTGGTTGGAAAACACCCCCCCCCCCAAAAAAAAACAAAAAAACTTGATCTACTTGATCTTGATAAGGGAAGATCAAGATCAAGTAACATCTGGTGAAATCAAATGGTAAGAAAACAATCTCACGGGTAATTTTAATAGTTAAAATAGCAATGTGAAGAGAATTCACTCAAAGATATTGGGACTAAACAGCTGAGTAGCCTTTAAAAATCCACTAATGAGTGAGGTTAATTGTTGGACTGGAGCAATGGAAAAAGGTCATGATGTCTGATGAGTTAACATTTATCCTGTTCCAGGATGATCGGCCCATCAGGGTAAGAAGAGAGGTGGAAAAAAGAGGTGATCCCAACACACCTAGTGTCCTAGATCTTGGGTTTTTTACATTTTGAATTTGGAGCTTTTGCATTAATATTTGGATCCATGTACTTATTGTGTCTCAAGTTCTTTTTGAATTTTGCATTTCTTTTGTGTAGCAGATAATATCCGGTTGGTTTCTTTATGACTAGTTTCTCAGTTTAGCTAAAACTAAAAGTTTCTTAGTTTTAGCTTTAATACCTTTTAATCTAGTTTCTGTTTCTGTTCATGGTTATAGTTAGAGTTTATATTTAATTCAGATCATCCCACTGCAGCTGTGTCCTTTTGTTTCTTGCTGTTTTCTTTCAGTGAATTTTTGGATTCCGTTGTTTATTCTCTGTTCTGGATTTTTGATGGACTTTCCTTTCTCCACTTAAATAAAGGTTGTTTTTGTTATTTATTTTGTTATTTATTAAGAGCCGCGTCGAGTCCTGCATTTGGGTCCTTCTTTTAACACATGGATTGGCCACCATAGAGTCCAGACCTCAACCCCCTTAGGAATCTTTGGGATGTGCTGGAGAAGACTTTACGCAACTCTGACTCTCCTGTGGTGAAATCTTGAGTTATTGAGAAACAGATGTTTCAAGGAGACAGTGACCTTTGACTGTTTGACCGCAAAATACAAATCATTTCCTTGAGTCCTAGTGGACATTTGTGACAGATGAATAAATTTAATGTCCAGGAGAACATATCAGAGAGACGCACAGACAGACAAGACGGCTCTACCATAATGCTTATGTATTAATTCGCACAGTGTTTAGATTAGAATCAAGTTGTGATGATTTCTGCAGCACATTTTAAACATCTTAACCCTTTTAGATGGAAAAGAAATGTCACATAATGACTCTCCTACTTTTTATAGCTGAGCAATTTAATCTTCAGTGGAAAACCTCCAATCCTCAGACTGCATTATCGAACAGAACTATTAATAATACACTTTTATTAACCAAATTTTATTTGCCTTGCCCTAAAACAGACTGTTCCCATCACTTTTAAAATATGTTGTACTCTCATATATTATCCACTTGATAATCCCTTAAACCCATTAAAATAAGTGCAGTTTCCACATCCAAAACTACGACTTAATCCACTCCGCAAATGTCTTTTTCTCTCAGGATCCAGTTGAATGTGATTGTTCATAAAAAAAATTGAATAAACAATGAAAGGAGGAAAACATAAATCATGATTTGGTTATGCAATACCTCATGATGTTGGATGCATCCTCGGCATCGGGGTCAGCGCAGTATTTGTTGGCTAAGATCAAGCAGGCATCAGCTGATTCAATCTAAACCAAAATTGCAAACAGCAAAGACAAAAATGAACAATCACATCAAGTATTCAATCAGACGATAACCTACAGTATTACAGAGGAAGAAGTATTAAGAGTCAGGTACCTTGACTCTGGCCAGGTCATGTGGATTTAGGACAGATCCTTGGTAAAACTCTACCTGGGTGAAGTGGCGCTTGAACAAGGCTTCCAGCTCAAGATTAGGGGAAATACTGAGAGACAAAAAACAAACACTCCTAAATCAGAGAACTCTCTAATCTCCTAAAGTTTTTTTTCCTCTTGAGCAATGAAATTTGCTGTCTTTTTACGGGACACAAAGTCTTGTACTTACTTATGGAGAAAAACAATTTCTACATTGACATCATCCCTGTCCTTGTGTAGGAAGTCTTTTAGAAAGTTGGATACACTTTCAAGTGTTATATGACCACAGACCACGATGTGCCTAGAAAAAGGAAGTGCAGAACTTAATGAAACTCAGAACAAAAGCAGACAAAAAAAACACATCTTTCATCTCTTCCATCTTCATCTTTGAGCTGAAATCAAAAGGTAAATGTGAGACGAGGGGCCTGTAACGGACATTTAGGTCAGTGATTTAGAATCTGTGATAAAAACTATATTAGAGGAGAGATGAAATCCAGAGAGCTCTCTGGATTTCAGTATCAGATTATAAAGGATCAGTTTACTTAGATGAAGATTATGTCATGTCGATCCCTACATATCATAAACCCTTTATATAAAGAACCCAGTTGAGATTTTTTTTCCATTTGCGCTTAAAATATCTTTATTTATTAAATTATTCTGTGTAAATGATTTTGTCTTTTGCACCGATTTTCAAGAACAGTCACAGCTGGAAATACTGCAGTGGTTCTTAAAGTACAAAATATGCATGAGTATCTCTTTTATTTCTAACCCACTTGTTTTCTAACAATCTAGAGTAACAATAGGTAACTCAAAGAAAAACACACATACTTTCCTGTAAGAAACAGAAAAGCAATGATGCCAACAATTTTATCCAGCTTTTAAAATCAACACAATAAAAAGAAAAATGTAAAAAAAAAAAAAAAAAAAAAAAAAAAAAAAAAAAAAAAAAAAAAAAAAAAAAAAAAAAAAAAAAAAAAAAAAAAAACAATAAAATAAATAAATAAATGAAAAAAAGATAAAAATTAATCAGTAAATATTAAAACATGAATGAAATAGACAATAAAAATAGACAATAACTGAAATTACAGAAGATTAAGAGCAACCAAAAACTGACTAAAACTGACTACAGGCTGACTCTGGTACTAATTCTAAAATGCCTTGGGAAAAGGGTGTGTTTTTAAAAGTGATTTGAAGACTTCAAGTGTTGGGGCCAGCCTGATATGGAGGGGCAACTTATTCCATAATTTGGGGGCCACAGCATGCAGAGTCTTCAACCTTAGTGTTTTAGCTGCTGCATTGTTGGTCTTTTGAAGCCAAAAGTGTTACATCTGGGCCAGAGGGTTGAAGCTTGGTTAGGAAGCTGCATTTATAAACTGGACAGATGCATTTTCTACATACACAGTTCTAAGTAACAGGCTAATAACAATTTCACTCACCTAAACTGGAATACTATATCTTGAATGGGCTGTATTGTTAAAATGTGAGAAACAGTAACACGATACATATGTTTTCTGTCGACTGTACCATTGTTTCTCTGCCTCATTTTTCTGTCCTAGAAGTTGCCATTTGGTTGTGTCCTATCAATTTCACAGTCCTACATATATTGTGCGATGATGGGCTGAAAGAAAGATTTTTAATTTCATTGTTTACACTGCAGGTATTTATGGGCTGGCTGAAAGTGACTTAGATAAGGTGTTCCGGCTTCCCACTACCACTTTCATTGGTGGGAATGAAAGTGCTCTGCCTCTTAGAGAGATCATATACCGCCTTGAGGTAAGGATCATATATATAAATGCATATTTTTTAAAAACAGAATGTGATGATCCAACTTGTTTGATTTCCATTGTCTTTGTGGGTATCTGCTGATATAGATACCCATAACCAATGTATTAACCTTGGTTATGGGTATCTATATCAGCAGATACCCACAGCCAAGAAAAGTTGTAAGAGGAAACTCTTATTCCAACTAATACACACTTAACTTTTTTCTGTCTCTTAGAGAGCCTACTGTCAACATATTGGTGTAGAGTTTATGTTTATTAATGACATGGAACAGTGCCAATGGATCAGACAGAAGTTTGAGACCCCAGGAATCATGCAGTGCACTCTGGAAGAGAAGAGGACCCTACTGGCCAGAATGATCCAGTCAACTAGGTGTGTCTGTGGTTCTTCACATTCTTAGTATGCCTCAACAAATGACTAAAAATTTAAAAGGACTTTGTGAGTCTGATGGAAGTGTAAAGTTCCGAGCCACAGTGTGAAACACCACAACCAACTTTTTGCAGGTTTGAGGAATTTCTCCAAAGGAAGTGGTCTTCAGAGAAGCGCTTTGGTCTGGAAGGTTGTGAGTCGCTTATCCCAGCCCTGAAGACCATCATTGACAAGTCCAGTCAGAGTGGAGTGGAGAGTGTAATCATGGGAATGCCACACAGGTGCCATGGCTATGAATTTTTCCTATTGCCTTAACATGTCAGAGTAGGACTGTACAGTATCAAGGATCAAGGAACAAACTCAAATCACTGACAAAAGTTATAAAAGGTTTATTTACAGAATTATTAGAATAAATACCAGACAGATGAGCTATGAGGCGGGAAATTTTTCCAGCAAGATTTCTCAAGAAAAGTCTGCAGAGAGGGAGACCGTTGATATCGATGACCAGCAAATTCAGTTCTAATTCAATTCAATTTTATTTATGTAGCACCAAATCACAAAAACAGCTGCCTAAAGGCACTTTATATTGTAAGATAAAGACCCAACAGTAATATAGAGGAACTAGAGAAAACCCAAACAATCAGATGACCCTCTATGAGTAAACATTTTGGCAACAGTGATAAGGAAAAACTCCCTTTTAACAGGAAGAAATCTCTGGCAGAACCAGGCTAAGGAAGGGGCGGCCATTTGCCACAGCTGTTTGGGAGTGAGACGGGAAAAACATACGCTGTGGAAGAGAGCCACAGATTTATAATAACTAATAATTAGATGCAGAGTGGTGTAAAAACACATAGTGAGTGAAAGAAAGGTGAGTGAAGAAGAATCATTTAGTGCTTCATGGGAAGCTCCTAGTATCCTAGGCCTATTGCAGGGTAACTAAGGGAAGATTCCGGGTCACCTCATCCAGCCCAAATTATATGCTGTGTTCAAAAGGAAAGTTTTAAGCCTAAAAGTAGAGGATGTCTGTCACCCAAATTCAAACTTAGAGCTTATTTCACAGAAGAGAGCCCTGAAAGCTCAAGGCTCTGCCTCCCATTCTACTTTTGAGTACCCTAGGAATCACAAATAAACCAGCAGTCTGAGAGCAAAGTGTTCTTTTGGGGTGATACAGTACTAAAGCACAGATTTGCAAAGGTGTGCCAATATAAAACTCTGAGGCCTTTTTTGTTGGAGATGGTGTTAGAAGTATAGGAGGGGTAGAAATGGGGGAACAATAAAATTCCAATGCCTCTAAAATGGAGTAAGGTGGAAGTGTTGAAAGTTCCTCTTCTGAGTTCTTGCACGGTCTGGTTGTGAGTTCCTTGAGGGTCTGATTGATGTTGTTTTTTAGTGTGGGTAATCTATTCTCTTGGGGTAATCAGGACCGTGCAACACCAGGCAGAACAAATTTCCCTCTGAGGCAGAAGGGAAAGAAAGGAAACACAGACATGTAAAGAAAGCTCTTAACATGGTTATCTCAATTGGGCTTTCATCAGATCAGTGATGCAGAGGATAGAAGGTCGGAAACCAACTAGGGAGAAACAGAATAACAAATGGAACAACACTGTCGTCCCTTCCGTAGCAGGTTTATCAGAGAAAATCAGGATAATTTTCTCCAAGCCTGACATCCCAGTGCACTCCAGACCCAGTCACACCCTCAGACAATGAGAAAAAACTTGTTTATCCCATGGATAACGCTCCCCTACATACACAGGTCAGAGTGGTTTTACAATTAAAATACCCAATAATGCAGTGGTGTAAAGCACACAACATGTTCACCGAAGTGGCAAATAAAGCTTCTCCATCTGGCAATCCAATGGACAAGCCTGGGTTTGGCGGTTGCCAAGAGAACAAAATTTGTCTGACTGCATTGTTCCAAGTTTAAAGTTTTGTGGAGGAGGGTTGCTTTTCAAAAGTTGGGCTCGGCCACTTCCAGTAAAAGGAACTCTTAATGCTTCAGCATACTAAGATATTTTGTACAATTTCATGCTTTGTGGGAATAGTTTGAAGGTGCCCCCTTCCTGCTCCAAAATGACTGCATACCAGTGGGCAAAGTAAGTTCCACAAAGACATGAATAGCGGGTTTGGTGTGGAAGAACTTGACTGGCCTGCACAGAGTACTGAACTTAACCCAATAGAACACCTTTAGGATCAATGCAAGCCAGGCCTTTTCGTGCAAAGTCAGTGTCTGATCTTACAAATGCACTTCTGAAAGAATGGTCAAAACACACTAAACCTTGTGGAAAACCTTCCCGGAAGAGTTTAAACTATTATACTGTAGCTGCAAAGGGTGGGTAGACATCATATTAAACCCTATGGATTAAGAATAGGATTTCACTCAAGTTCATAAATGTTTGAATGCAGACAAGCAAATACTTTTGGCAATATTGTGTAACTCGACAGTTAGCAGCTTGCAGCTACCGACATCATAGTACTTTTCGGCAGAAAGGATGTAGCATACCGTGTCCACATATTGAGAAAGAAAGGCCCCCACCCCAGAGTCTTAGGCATCAACCTCCAAAATAAATTGTTTCTGTTGGTCTTGATGCACCAACACCAGAGCTGAACTAAAACCGTCTATAAGCTTCTGGAATGTTTCTTCATCTTCAGCAGTTTACACAAATGATTCCCACCCTTACTGGTTGGTATTGACTTTTGGTCATACTGGGCAAGTTCAAGTACAAAATGACCAGACTGACCACAAAAAAGACAGCTTCAACTTGGTTCTCAGCTGCTATTCCTCAGGTGCTAGTTTAGCCTGACTGAACTGCATTGGCCCCTCAGAATGGCCAACAGAGGAGCTTGAAGTGCTGTGCCGGAAGTGGAAGGCAGGGAGAACAAAAGGGCAGAATCGGGAAGGGAACTACAGCCAGAGGAAGGCTGAGACTTGTAGTTCTATTCCTTGTTTTGTTCACATAGATGATTGTCTACACTAATAGTGAGAGTCACAAATTCATTTAAACTCTTCAGCTCATCACTAGTAGCCTATTAAAAACTGTTGCATCTCTGTTAGGAATGTGCAGGAATGTGTTACAAGGGTAGAGTAACTGTATCTTCATTGAAGTGTTTTTATTCCTCTTGTGTGTCTTCAGAGGCAGACTGAATGTGCTGGCAAATGTGATCCGGAAGGAGCTGGAGCAAATCTTTTGTCAGTTTGACTCTAAGTTAGAGGCTGCGGATGAGGTTTGAACATTATTGAAGTTAGATTCAGTCAAACCAATGAAACAGATTTACACAAAAAAAAATATCTATGACAGTGCTTGTTTTAACAATGATAACAACTGATGTTTGGAAAATGTGTTTAGGCACATGAATAACTTTAAAAATGATTGACACTCTTCAGCTGAGAAAGCCTCTTTTTTTCCAACTAGAAGGTAACAACAGTAACCATGATGGGGGTCCAGTTAAAAGTGGGGTCCAAATTAGTAGTGCTCCCCGTCTGTCACACAGAGATAGCAGAGAGGTGATACTAACTGTAAACCCAGGGGAGGTGAAAGATAGCTGTTATTAAGAAAATGTTATCTAATCCCAATCAAAAGTGCAATCAAAACCTTTGTGAGAAAAAACAAAGTAAGATACCTGTTCAGCTTTTCAGCAGCTCTTATCCACTGCAATTATGACTTACACAAGTGCGCTGGTTAGGTTAGCTGTTAAGAACAAGCTAAAAAGCCAATGTCAGTATGCTATGCAATTAATAATATATATGACCTGCTATGTGTATTTAAATTTAACATATTAATTCAACTGTAGACTGATGGTTGCTGCATGCAGAGGTGTATCTAAAGGGGAGCATGCAGTGGCACAGCACCTCCCTAAAATATAAATCTATTACATTAAGTGCTATATTACTATATTTTTATAGATCAATAAAGGCAGCAGATTATTATGTTAGGTTATTAAATTCGGGTTAACATTAGCTCGACCTGCAGTATTAAAAATGTGTAGGCCGTTTATTGAATAGCACATATGCACATATGTTCTTAATAAAAATAAATAAGTAAATAAAGATGAAAGGTTCAGTGTTTGACTTTGTGCTCTCAGGGTTCTGGCGATGTGAAATATCACTTGGGGATGTATCACAGGAGGATGAACTGGGTCAGCAACAAGTACATCACATTGTCTCTCGTGGCAAACCCCTCCCACCTGGAGGCCGTTGATCCAGTGGTGCAGGGAAAGACCAAAGCTGAGCAGTTCTACTGTGGGGACACTGAGGGAAAGAGAGTATGTTGAATTTTTTTCTGTACCATATAAACAGAAGACAATGTCTCCGTGGATGTTTTCCAATATGTTTGTATTTTGGTGAATCATTTTGCAGGTGATGTCTATTCTCCTTCATGGCGATGCTGCATTTGCAGGTCAGGGTATAGTGTATGAGACATTCCACCTGTCTGACCTGCCATCCTACACCACACATGGTACAATACACGTGGTGGTCAACAACCAGGTATGGACTGTTCTCTTCGATTCAGTTTGTTAGATTTAAAATTCTTTCAGCACTTATCAAGCAAAGTTTATGATATGGACAGGTATTTCAACAAAGAGATCACTTAATAGTTATAATAATAATGGTTTTGTAACTGAATCAGTTTTCCCCAGATAAAACCAGGCTTCTGGATTCTGGATTATTGAATATACACTAAAAGTACTCTTGAATTGACCATAAAATACTGTGTATTTAACACTGTGTGTGAATTGCTGGCTGTAGTTAAAATGAGCACAGTATCATAACTGTAACTGGTTTTAATATACATGTGTGTTACTCTTGCCCACATAGATTGGTTTTACGACAGATCCCAGGGTGGCTCGTTCATCTCCATACCCAACCGATGTGGCTCGAGTGGTCAATGCGCCCATCTTTCACGTTAACGCAGATAATCCAGAGGCTGTGATGTATGTGTGCAAAGTTGCAGCTGAATGGAGGAACACATTCCACAAAGATGTTGTTGTAGACCTGGTAAATATATTTGTTATTATAACTATTTTTGCTAACTAACAAGTCATCCTAAGTGTAAAATGACACCGACTGAAACTGCTGTTTTTTAAGAAAAAATACTTTGAAAACAGGAAACACTTTTACTAACCATAACCCAAAATAAAGAAAGTAAACCTGTGAACAAAGTGTAAAGTAGAAGTAAGCATTTCCAACATCTAAAAATGGCATTAAGCCCTATCTGACCTTAGAAACATGACAGTTTAATTCAGTTCAGTCCAACTTTGGATTAATCCAAATCCAATAGAGGATAATTGTTAGAAGCAGTTTTGAAAAACACAGAGATGAACACAAGCCACACCCACCCACCCACACAAACACACACACACAAATGAATTAACTAAGGTAAAAACTTTAAAAATGAGGAGTTTAGAATAATGGGTAGTAGTAGTTTACAATCAGATGAAGCATGATGATACCCTGATGGCAACAAAGAATAGAATAGAATAGAATAGCCCTTTATTATCATTGTACATGTACAATGAAATTGTGGAGAACGAAATATTCATCCCCATGGTACGTTCAGAAAAGGCTAGAATAGCTGATGCTATCTCAAGGATTAGTTGGTTGCTAAGAGAAGCTACGTCTATTTGCTTCACTTGTCTTCGAGTTATCTTAGACTTTAATGATACTGTGTGGTGTGAAATAAGCCAGTAAAAGAAAAAATAATAGAGTCAAAAGACTGATTGAAATGATAGATGGTGGGATCAGCTGTGTCATTTAAATGGACTGTCACTTTACTGAACTGTGCCATAAAACGAGGCATTCAGTACTGACATACAAAATTTTCACATAAGGTCAGCATACAGGGTCAAATAGGTGATCAGAAAAACATAAACATTTGCCTCTCCACTCAGGTGTGTTACAGACGGAACGGCCACAATGAGGTAGATGAGCCCATGTTCACACAGCCGCTGATGTACAAGCGCATCAAGAAGCAGAAAGGAGTCCTGCAGAAATTTGCTGAAAAACTCATTGATGAAGGAGTTGTCACATATCAAGACTATGAGGTAAAGCTACCTGCACACCTGTGCTGTAGATGGTAATGAAGCATGCAAATTGTAGACAAAGACACAATATAATTTATTCTGACCTCCCAGTGGATTTGATTTTTTTGCTGCTGTTTTAAACTCTATCACACATTTAGCTTGAGCTTTCTCAGTCTGAAGATGCCGATCACTGTCAGGATTTTATACGCGAAGGAAAAAGCTCAGCTAATTCTTTGAGACTGATCAAGTAACACACAGGTTTCTCATGTGGACAGCTGTCACTGACAGTCAACTCCAGTCTATATGACGTAATGGACCTTCTCAGGAGATTGAGTGTTTAAGTGTGAGGAGATATTTTGAAAACAGAAAGCCATTCAAGAGAGTTGAATACAACTTTATCTTCTTTTGACCTTAATTGTCCTGACTGAACTAAAATTCTACATTAGACTTGAAGAGGGTAAAGTCTGAGTTTTTAGGTGGTACTGAACTCTCTTGAATTGTTTTCTGGGGGCGACGTGGACAGGCAAGTTTGTGAATGCGATAACTCGAGAAGGAAGTGACACAGGACTCAATACTAATTAAATTGATACCATAGGTGTATCTTCTAAATATCTCAGGTGAGTTCCAATCTCAGTGACCTTGACCTCAAGGTCAGAGGTCAAGTTTTCAGAAAATCTTGTGAATGCGATAACTCGAGAAGGAAGTGACTTAGGATTTTGAAATGATCATAGGTGGCTCAGGGGTACCACTGGCTGCTGCCAGTATTTTACTTATACTGTTGCTATCAGTTAGTAGATTCAAAATCACAATGAAGATAAAAAGAAAGACTCCATCTAGATTTTTCTCATTAGATGGTCAACTTGCATTGATCTCTTGCAGGAGGAAGTAGCCAGTTATGACAAAATCTGTGAGGACGCTTTCACTCGCTCCAAAGATGAAAAGATCTTACACATCAAGCACTGGCTAGACTCACCCTGGCCTGGTAGGACTACATGTTATTCATGAATCCAAACCATTTCTGTGTGTTGTTTTTTTAACTCCCTTTTTTTGTCAATAAATTAACATTAAATACAATACATACAATAAATTAACACTGAATACAATGAATACAACTGTATACACAGAATATTTTTGAATCTTGGGCAAGAAGGCCATCCCATGCATGCCTATAGCTTTAATGCTTTTGTGTGTCTGTGTATTTAGGCTTTTTCACACTGGAGGGTCACCCTAGAAGTATGACCTGTCCTTCGACTGGCATCAGCGAGCAAGGGCTCAGCCACATTGGCAACATTGCTGCTTCTGTCCCAGTGGAGGATTTTGCTATACATGGAGGTGCCCTCACTTGTCATGTGACAATAATGAAGATCCACTGAGTATACTGTCAAGCTGTTTTAAACCTGGATTTTCTGCAATTGTGTTCATGTTGTAGGGTTGAGTCGTATCCTAAAGGGACGTGCAAATATGGTGAGCCAGCGAGTGTGTGACTGGGCTCTCGGGGAGTATATGGCCTTTGGTTCTCTGCTCAAGGAGGGGATCCATGTGCGTCTCAGTGGTCAGGATGTGGAGAGGGGCACGTTCAGGTAAGAAATAGGTGTACTATCTATGTACATATTTATGTAGCTCACTTCCTAAGAATAAAATATCAAGAGGTGGTTGCATCTAAATCTCTTTGGCCTGTGCTTGTATTAATTTCTTCACCTGCATCTCATCTCTGAATTAAAAAAAAAAAAGAAAAACTCAGTCGTACTACTCATTTTTTTCTGGTTATATTTCACAGCCATCGACACCATGTTCTTCATGACCAAAATACTGACAAAAGGATATGCATCCCAATGAATTATATCTCCCCTGATCAAGCTCCTTACACTGTGTGTAACAGCTCTCTATCTGAATATGGAGTGCTAGGTAGGTCACATAAACACAATAAAGTCTCCTAAAGTACCAAGATATGGTGCATTTTGCATTAATAGTTGCCCATGACTCTGTAGTGTCTCAGTCTCACAGTACCTGAAGTACAGCATTTCACAGTTGAAGTGTCACTTTTCAATTTGCTGGTATGATTCAACATCAAGGCTTCTGTTTCATTCTTCTCTCCTGTGTGCAGGTTTTGAATTAGGCTTTGCTATGGCCAGTCCCAATGCACTGGTTCTATGGGAGGCCCAGTTCGGAGACTTTCACAATACAGCCCAGTGCATCATCGATCAGTTTATCAGCTCGGGACAGGCCAAGTGGGTCAGACAGAATGGCATAGTGTTGTTGCTTCCTCATGGCATGGAGGGAATGGTAAGAACTTAATCTACCACATTCCACATGTATCTCAATTTGAAGTGTCTCACATTCATAGAGTTTGGCATTGTATTGCCACCTTATAATGCAACACCTGTTTTGTAACGATGTCTTCTTGAGTTTACTAATTGTTATATTCTTAATACCATTCTATGGACTTGCACTGTCAGAGCACCAATCACTTATGTCTCTGTGTGAAACTTTGGGGTACTGTGTTTTACTGGAACAAAATGTTTATTCTGTTTCCATGGTAGTAAAATAATTTTGATGCAAATGAAAGGACTTCTATGGATACATAGTGCCTCCTCTCTTTATTACCAAGTATAATAGCAGCACTTGGTAATATATTTTACATATTTGTACCTTATGTGTTACTAATAAATTTGAGATCTGCTGTATCACATATAAACAAACCTTAGACACACTACAGGAAAGAAAACTTCATCACATTTGGATTGCTTTCATTCTCCTTTCCGTCACAGGGTCCAGAGCACTCATCTGCACGCCCTGAAAGATTTCTACAGATGTGCAATGATGACCCAGATGTTTTCCCTGTGAGTTTGTGTCAGGATGTCATTAAGAAATCATAGTCTGTAAATGATTTTCAAGTCTGAAAAGAGAAGGAATTTCAAAGTTAAATCAGCATTCTTTTTAATGGCCAGCAGGGGGACCTCTGTTTGCAAAGACACTCTGTCTATCTATGACCTAAGTAAACACTTTCCCTTATGGTGTCTCTCGCTAGTTTTAAGGCTTTTATATTACAACATTATGATCTGGTTTTAAAACACCAAGATGGTGGCTTAGTTCAGCTAGAGGCTTCAAAAGAGGCCATTGTTAAACAATGGGTGGCATCACAGTAACTACGTATGTTAAAGACATTGTGGAGCATGCAGTGCAGGTTGGATTTGTATTTTGCAACACTTAAAACCATCTTTCAGTTTTTCTTTGGACTCATGAGGACTCCTCCAACTTCTTTTTTTGTCTTTGTCAGAGTCATATTTTTTATTTGATTCATTTACCTTGGTACCTAAACAAATCAAATAATTGGAACAAAAAATTCTGTTCTCTTGAATTGTTGAATTAAATAATTGTATTGTGTGCATTTTTTTCATCAGGTTGACTAAACTTTTCTGATCTTTTTAATCTTCCACATAAAATTTTTGATAATGTGACCTACATGTTGTATTGTAATTTCTGATTTTTGTACTCCAATTTATGTTGGCAGAAACTGTCTGAAGATTTTGCCATGCATCAGCTTTATGACTGTAACTGGATTGTTGTGAACTGCTCTACTCCTGCAAACTACTTCCACGTTCTCCGCAGACAGATCCTGCTGCCTTTCAGAAAACCCGTAAGAGACATATAACAAAACATGCAAGATAAGAGTCAATTCAAATTATCAACATGTTCTATGCTCTATGTCTTTAATTGCAGCTCATAGTGCTAACTCCAAAGTCGCTATTGCGCCACCCTGAGGTTAAGTCCAGGTTTGATGATATGCTCCCAGGTGAGTACAGACCACAAAAGTACAAAGGAAATTTCAAAATATTTGGTTATTTTCTCTTTTTATGCTTTCTGTCATGCAGGCACACATTTCAAGCGTCTAATCCCAGATGATGGGCATGCAGCTAACAACCCTGAGAAGGTGAAGCGACTAATTTTCTGCACTGGCAAGATTTACTATGAACTGATCCGGGAACGCAAGAACAGAGGCATGGAAGAAGCTATCGCTGTTGTCCGCATCGAGCAGGTATCAGTGTTTTGGTAAAACTGTTTGGAGTGTAAGTCTGTAAAAAGCTGAAACTGAGGAGTGACGCATTTAGTCTAATCTGAAGGCAATTTCACACTTCACATACTTCACTGCTGTACAGGTAAAACAATGGTGCCATGGCCTTATAGTGTTGCAGTATTTGTTTGCCTTAAGTCAATCACGGCACCTTGTTAGGCAACACCGCACTTCCACACCAAAAGTAGCAGAAACTCAAGTGTTCATTCCAACCACATTGTGGCATTTTTTTTTGGCAGCTGTCACCATTCCCCTTTGATCTGGTGAAAGAAGAGGCTGATCACTATCCAAATGCAGATTTGGTTTGGTGTCAAGAAGAGCACAAAAACCACGGCTACTATGACTATGTCAAGCCCCGCATCAGCACCACCATCGGCCACACACGCCCCATCTGGTAAGTTTGACTTCAGCTGACTGTACAGCTGAAGACAGGGCAGTATACCAGTCCATTTACCAATATATTCATTATTGTTCCTCTGCACATGTCTAAACCACCACGCTTTCCTCTCTAACTTTGTCTTCAAACCCTCAATCTAAACTGTCCCTCTGATATATCTAATCGTGTCCGTTCTGGTCTTTTGTTTGTGTCCCTGTCTACAAACCATACATCATAACACGTCTCACTACAGTCTTGTAAAACTTCCCTTTCATTTGTGCTGCCATTCTTCTGTCACATATCATCCCTGATATATCATCCCTTTGATATAATCATTTCTAATCCAGTTCAACTCTGCCACTTCCTGCTCTGCCTTTTGTCTTTTTTTTAGTGCCACCCAACTATAAAACTTAGCAGGTCTGTCTGCCATCTTTTAAACATTTCCTTTCACTCTTGCTGCTATCCTTCTGTCATACATCACTTACCTCCACTCATTCCACCCTACCTGCACTCCTATCTTCACCAGTCTTGTGGATTATAACCTGCTTTGGATGGTTGACCCCAGATATTTAAACTCATCCACCTTCACTATTACACTTGTCTTTTTCTAATTCACACATATGTATTCTTCATGTACCTTCTTCTCTAGAGTGCATACCTCTGCCATTGCAGACTCTCTTTCCCCTGCTACCTACTTTCACTACAGGCCATAATTTCAAACATCATAGTAGTGTCATGGTCTGTGTGCAGGTAGGCAGGAAAAGAACCCAAACGCAAACTCAAAACACAGAGGCAAAACTTAAATTCCAAAATGGCAGCTTTATTGCTGGAAACTAGGAGAACTTAACTAAAGCTATCCCTGGCAGGGATAGCTCAGTAGGTAGAGTGGTGGCCCCATGATCGTGAAGGTCGGGGGTTCGATTCCCCTGAACGGCTACCCTGAGGTACCCCTGAGCAAGGTACCGCCCCCACACACTGCTCCCCGGGCGCTGCACTGGTGGCTGCCCACTGCTTCACTGAGTGAATGGGTTAAATGCAGAGAGGAATTTCCCCACGGGGATCAATAAAGTATACATTATTATTAAACTTGAGGACAGAAAATAGACTAAGCAGGCAGACCACACAGACATATCTGAGGGGGATCGCAACACTGACAAAGAGAAACACGGGGCTTAAATACACTGAGGGATAACGAGGGGAATGAGCTACAGGAGGAGAGCAC
>VUQG01019343.1:0-38419 GCA_015106755.1 Etia nguti | reverse complement strand
TTCATCTTTACAAGGACATTGTTTTTGCAGCAGCTGCCTTCTTCAGGTATGTCTCCCACTGTTCAAACTACAAGCAGCAGCTTCAGTAAACAGAACTGTGATGTAACAAGCCAGTGGGCTGCAGAGGAGCACAGCACAGAGATAGGAGGCAGAGCTGCACTGCCATACATCTAAACCAAGCAGCAAGTTCAGTGCATTGTCGATTCACTGCAACCCCTGAATCCTTTTTACACTGTGGGTAATAATAGAAAGAGAGCCTTTTTATTAGCACCCATCATGCAACAGGAAATGCAGTGCAGAACAGACGAGACACAGAAATAAAAATGGTAAGATAATATCTGGTGCGGAGGTAAAAATATAGCATAGGTAAAATAGAAATGGTTCCCTGTTACTTAGGTTTAGTTTCAGAAGCTGTTTGAACATTAAAAAAAAGAAGAAGATTTTTCAATGTGCTCTTTGATACTAAGAAATGTTTAAAACTGCTAAAGTCCGTCTCCCTCCCACCTTTATATTTACATCTATGAGTTTTCTCAAAGGTCGTGCTTTTAAAGCTGCTAATTTAACGGCTCACACATGCACACACATCATTCCACTATCCTGACATGTATCTGACGATCGCTCGAATGCACACGCAGTGAAAAAAGACACATTGTTCTTCTCTTTATTACACCTGTGGTTCAAAGTGTGGGAGGCAGGAGGACTGCTCTTTTTTTATGTTAATGTACACTTACTATGAAAATAAGTGTGCTGTGTGCAGGAATTAAAATATGCAAATTAGCACCGATGCTAAAGAGCAGACTATTTGAAGATGCTCGAAGTCATTTGACGCGGACTTTGAACCGCAACAGAGACATGACAGCGTGGTGGTGCAACTGAAAAGCAATCCAGCCACATCAAGGGCATATACAGCATCCTAACATCTGGGGCCTGATCAGCCTAGTCTCACGGCAAAATGGTAATAACCACTTTGGTCCACATTGCAAACGATAACATTTCAGTCAGGATCGCCACGGTAAAAAAAAGCTGACATTTCTATCCGCAGTAATACATATTTTGCAGCATGAGTCATTGCCGGACCTGCCCATCCTTCTGTGTGCATACCTGGAATTCATAAGATCGAAAGAGCAGCAGCAGCAAGACGCAGCACAGCACAAAGCAGCCAAGAATGACAGGACACTGATTAAGTTAGAAACAGAATGGAAAAGGGGAGTGAGGGTGGAGGTGGGTTGCAAAGCATGTTGTTGATACACATAGACTGAGGGCAAGCTAAAGCAAATTAAACAGCACGGCATTTTGAGCTTGACTTTGACACCTGGATAAAATGCTGAAAAAATGATGATCTCTCACAGTGACTGAAAATCAAACCAAAGAGTGAATGAAATGAAACAATGAGTGAAGTATCGCAAAAAAAGTTCTAGGCTGGCCATAAACCCTGGTGTCATTTGATGAAATTCATGGAATTTCACATTTTAATTCATATTGCAAACATTAGGTTAAAACATAAATGGCCATAGAGTTTGGGTCTGAGGATGAATATAAAACACGAGTATAAAGAAAACAGGTGGTAGGAGAAACTTCTAAACTCAAAAAGCTGCTTTAAACACAGAAAATGGACAATTCTGTGACAATTTTGTAAAAAGCACGAGTGTGGATCAGGTAGCCAGGTTGCATAAGAAAGGCAGAGTACTTGGGTAATTGTTAAGGACAGTGTGGATTTAGGGGAACTGCCCTACGTCTGATTAATAACTGCACACAAAGAGCATTTCAGTTGGGATGCACATGTGAGGTAGTCCTCAATAAAAAAGGAGTGAGTGGAGTGGCTAAAATAAATAATTATAACACCCACATTTTATTTTCATTTTTCTAAATACAGTATAATGTGTACAAATTTGTCCATTAGTTTTTCTTACAGGGAAGACCATCTATTTGCATCAGGACACACACACCTCATCGCATTGCTTTCCAAAATGTTAGAAGTTGAGATAAAGGAGCTTACGTTGATAACAGGTAAGTATTATAATAAATATGTGTGCCCTAGTGCGTTTTGCTAATGAAATGTGTAGGATAATCTCTTCATCATTAGGAAGAAAAATACGTTCTAAATATATTAAAGCAGCAGGTAGAAAAATGATTTGTCTTAAATGACGCCATTCCTTCAAATTAGTCTGTTAAGAATGGGGAAACACAGCAGGTTGTCTGAGTGTGCGGTGTTGTTCAACTAGAAAGATAGATACAGTATGTCATGTGCAATACAGACTCAAGCTGACATCAATGGTGCTTCCCTGTCAGTGTTTTGGCAGCACTCATACACAACCCAACAGACAATCAGCAGTTCACCATGTAAAATGAAAAGGAGAAATGCTTAAAACATTTTTGCTTTGGGTTACACTGTTTCTATAAACCAGATTGATGATTGATGATTGGGCACTCCACATATTTACACATCAGGGTTCGTTCACTCGCCTCGAGCAGCACTACTCAGCCTGTGGTAACAGTGAAATCCTAAAGGAGCTTTCTTAGTTTTGAAAAAAAAGCACCCCATGATGTCAGAGATCCAATAAAACGCGCTATCAAGTTAAATGACTTTCCCCATGTTCATTCCTTTCTACTTGAGTAAATTTAATTCACATTAATCACATTTTCCAACTCCAAAGTGAATGCGTTTTTAAACAGCCCGTGGTGTCTGTGGCAGCAAGGTGTGCCACCGTCACGGCCGCTCCACAGTCAGACATCTGCAGTGGTCTTGCCACTTTGACTTTAAGTTGCACTTTGAGCGTGATTCAAATTCTGCTCTCCTATGGGTGTCTCTGGCGAGCAGCTAGCAGGATGTTCCCTTCCAGCATCTCAAATAAGCAGTGGGACGCTTTCCTTTGAGTCAACATCTGAAGGGCCATCTCAAAGAGGAGTGGGGGACACTGTGCCATCTTACGTCCATCAGCTTGTGCTCACTGACTGAAATGAGTCCCACAAGTGTCTGATGGCGGACAATTTTCAGCCTTCAGCTCTTTTCTGCCTTCAAAGACTCAGACATCCTCACAGTGACATTGCTGTTCTTTTGGAGTTAATACTATGATTATATTTCTTTCAAGACAAACTGAGCCGAAATATGTCATGTACACTGTAAGCCCGAAGAAGTTAGCAGAACTTCAAAAAATTAAGGCAACTGATTACCTTAATTTTTTTAATTTGATGAACTTAAAGGTTGAAGATTATCAGAACTCCAATGTTTTGATTACATTTGACATGTACCTTTTGACTAAAATAAAAGTAAAATGTTCTGTTTTTCATTTACGTCTCCCATGGGAATAAGTTGATATAACTAAAAGGAATGAGTACAACAGAGTCACTTTTTCAGTTTAGAAAAAATCAGTATTTATAGTTCACTTTTGTAATCTTTTTTAATTAAACAAAAGTCAAACATCAACTTTGAAAACTAAAACAAAGGTCACAAAATGTAAAGAAATTAAGGTGACTGACTGCCTCAATTGCATTGAGTACTGCTAAATTTAAAAGCTTAAGTACATTTCTTCAGTTCAACAGTTTCTTGGCCTTCACCAATAACACACTAAATGGTTAGTATTCAACAAATATTAAAATAAATCCTTATAAAAAGAATTTCAAATGCTAAAGACATGATACGTACTTTTGGAATCTCAATAGTAGATTTGATTAATTACACCGTAAACTGTTGAAACTCTAAAATTCTAAAAATGTACATATACCACTGTCCTGGTTCTGTTATCTGTCAATAACTGCTTGACTAACATACATATTTAAAACAATGTCTATCAGAAATCTCTTGCAGTCCAGTTATTGCAACAAAAACAAAATGAGACACTGTGCTCTGATACGGTGGTCCAAGGTGATCTGTTGCTGTCTTACCTTATTGGGAGCCTTTTATTTGAAAAAAGTCATTATAGTTTGGCGTAGAATGTGCTGGGCATGCTCTGTTTGAACCCATTTAAAGGTTGTACCCCTGAGTATACTTAAATTGGGTAAAATACTTAGTTATGTCACTTCTCCATACATTGGTTTTTGTTCTTTCATACCAGTGTAAGGAATACTCTAACTTTTTACCTGCCAGCATCTTTGCTATGCTGAGAACAAACTGAGTGAAGTGGCTAGGACATCTGGTTTCTGGTAATATTAGACGTTTTTGCAAGAGACTGAAACAAGAATTGTGACTTTCAAAAGGCTGACGTGCAGCAAATTATTCCTCTCAAAAAGTTCAAGTTACATGGTCAAATCACTAAAGGTTAACTTCTCTTCTCTTTTACCAGCTCATGTCACTTACCTAACAATTACTCCCAGCCTTTTTCATCAGTTCTGAAATCTTCATTTTCTTCATTACTTTAAATTTGAAAGGCTTCGTCATAATGTCTGTTTACAGTAGAGAGCACTGTATCAAAACAAGGAGGAAAAAATCGAATACCTCCGAATAACTGTAGTTTAAAAACTTCAGTCTGTCTCAGCTAGCACGGTGAACTCAGTCAGCTAACTTAGTGAAATAGATGCATTAACTTATTAGCTATTAGCTCATTAACTGTTAGCAATGGTACCACTGAGTGATAATTGCTTTGCTCACATTTCCCTCAAATTTCTTGGAAAAATTAGAAGTCTAAAGAAAATGAGAATATTTACTGTGGTAGAAACAATGTTGGTAACGGTCAACGGTGGTAAATACAGAGCCACCTTACAGCCGGTGTTTTTGGCTTTTCAATGAGTCTTCAATCCCGCCTGCTCACATTTCAAAATGAAACAACTGCAGACAAGCAGTTGGACCTCCATATTTGACAGGAAATGAATGGAAAGGAATTAAAAAAAATTTAAAATCTAAATAAAAAGGTCAGGGGACTATTTTTAAAGCTTTCATTTTTTACTGTAAATACCCCAATTAATTCATTGCAGTAAATTGATTATTTTATTTTGATTGTTTTTTAAATGTTTAAACTGTTTATGTGATGTTTAAAAAAAGAAATAAAAGCAACCAAAAATAAAGCAAAAAACCTAAAACAACTTGTTTAACTTTATGCACAATGCAAATGCAAGAATCTGTGAGCAACTGATAAAAGACGAGAACATTTTACTTTAACTTTTCATTGTCTTTTCCCAGAATCTAAATCAATCTAGATGTTATATCAGACTAAGACATATCTTTTACACTACCGGTTTTAGAAAACTCATATTTTTCCAGTTATTTATTGCAAGTCGAGTCGTTCAAGTCGTCCAATGAATAGCTTGAAATGGTACAAAGGTAAGTGGTGAAGTGCCAGAGGTTTAAAAAAAAAAAAAGGTAAGGTTACCCAAACCTGAAAAATAATGTACATTTCAGAAAAGACCTTTTTCAGGGAACACAAAATAGGTTAACAGTTTAAAGCTGTTCTGCAGCAATGGAGGTTGATCAAGCTTTGAAAGCTGGTGCTACTAATTCCTACAGATGTTCCAACTTTTCTGGATTACTTACAACCTCCTCTGTCTGCATAAAAGCAGTGTTGGAACACACTGTGGTACCATACCCTCGTGAGCATCAGTTGAACAGTATTGTACTGCAGAAAGCTGTGTGTTGCTACAAAAATGGCTAGAAAAAGGCAATTAACAATGGAAGAGAGACAGACCATGATAACACTTAAAAATGTAGGTCTGTCCTACAGAGAAATTGTAAAGAAAGTCAAGGTGTCAGTGAATAGTGTTTCCTTCACCATCAAAAGGCACTCAGAAACTCTGACAGGAAGAGGTCTTTCAGACCAAAAGCCACAACTGAATCAGAGGACAAGTTTCTGAGAGTTAACAACTTGCCTGATAGACGGCTCACAGGACAACAGCTTCAAGCACAGCTTCATAGTGGTCGTAGTAAGCAAGTCTCAGTTTCATTTATTAATTATTATTAATTAATTATTTTTATGTTTATTTATGAGTTCTCATAGCAAGTATGATTGCTAAATGTTACCGTTCCAATAATACAGTTCTAATAATAAAGGTTTTATTGCTAATCAGTAATATCTTCTTTTATTTTATTTTATATTTACATTTGCACCCCGTTAAAGTTTAAAATCTATAGCTTTTCGAAGCACCTGGATTAAAGCAGGCCATTAATTCAATCCAATCTAATTAAATTCAATTTTATTTATATAGCACCAGCCCACAACAACAGTCATCTCTAGGTGCATAATGTTATAAAGGTAAAGATCCTACAATAATACAAAGAACCCTCAATAATTAGACAACCCCCTATGCGACAGTGGGAAGGAAAAACTCCCTTTTAACAGGAAGAAACCTGGCTCAGGGAGGGACAGCCATCTGCCACAACAGGTTGGGAGCAGGACAGGACAGGAAATTCATGACCAAGTGGATGATGGATACCCGACCAGTCAAGGCCTCATTCACCCTTGCTTACTCCAAGCCAAGCTAAGACATTGTGTCTGTTATAAAAAAAAAAATTAAAAAGAGTTTTCTCCATCTTTCTCACAGTCAGCTTAACAGCAACTAAAGTTTACAGTCAGGTATATTTTTTTACCCAGTTCTTTAAAATTCAGCCTTCTGTGTTCCTGGTGACTAATTTGTTAATCATTTAAACAACAGAAGATAAAAATGGACTAGCTGACCACTCTAAAAGAAAACTCTCAGAAAACATACAAAATTGAGCACACTTTAAATGTACAAAGTTAAAAATTAGCCACACAAATATGTATATTCATAGCTATAAGAAACA
The DNA here is from genome assembly GCA_015106755.1 of Etia nguti. Classification (NCBI taxonomy): domain Eukaryota; kingdom Metazoa; phylum Chordata; class Actinopteri; order Cichliformes; family Cichlidae; genus Etia; species Etia nguti. Next base: position 31,710 of record VUQG01019343.1, on the reverse strand, counting down.
GTTAATTACGTCACTAAATAATCAAATCTTTTTTTCATTGTCGATATCAGGTTAGTTTGCAAAGTCTGGCTAACTTTAGCAGTGCTAGCAGCAGTAGCCTTGGTTTCTTCCATGCTAGCATCCACATCCATGTGGAAAATATTGTTACACCTGGCTTGAACCGCTTGACTGTATTCCATTATAGTGAGAAAGTGACCGTTTTCATTTATTTATTTTTAAGCTTTAAGGTACAGTATTGCATTAACCCAAATAGTCAGTAAATTTTCACAAAACAGTATAAAAACAACACACAAAGGTATTTAGTCTAGTGTATTTTTTTGTTACAGTAATGCAGGAGGGAAAGCTTGAGAGTATGAACTAGGAGTACCTAGTTATAGACTCATTAGGCTAAAGTTTCCTTTTCAACAAAGCAGATAGACTCAGGTGACCCTGAATCTTCCCTTAGCTACGCTGAAACAGGCCTAGGCTTCCGGGGGTTTCCCATGATGCACTGACTGTTTCTTATTCACTCAGCTTTTCTCTTCCTGTCCTGCTCCCATCACCCCCAACATGTTGCGGCAGATAGCGGCCCCTCGCTGAGCCTGGTTCCGTCAGAGGTTTCTTCCTGTTAAAAGGGAGTTTTTCCTTCCCACTGTTGCCAAATGCTTGCTGAAAGAGGGTCAGTTGATTGTTGGGGTTTTCTCTGTATTATTGTAGGGTCTTTACTTTTATAATATTAAGTGCCTTAAGGTGACTGTTGCTGTGATTTGGCACTATACAAATAAAAACTCAGCTGAATTAAACTGAATTGAATTGAACTGAAATGAATTATTGATTCTCAGCAGATAATACGATGTTTCATGTTACGGAACCTATGCAGTGACAATGCTAATGTTACTATCTGGACTGACATATGACAAAGACTCAATGCTTTTGATGTCTGTGCCACTTAAGCATACGGTTAAAAAGTCTAGATTATGTTTAAGTGCTCAGACAGTTTTGTATCACAAAGCAAATAAAGAAACTAATTGCACAACTGCTTCATGGATCCCACAACTAACGACTGGACTTAAACTTTAAACTTATGCATCAAATTTTCTGGTCAAACCTAATTTTAAGTAGTGTAAAACAATTTGAGCATATTACCTTTAATTTGTTGCAAGGTCACAGGTTCAAGCCCCATACCAACCTGCACATTCACCGTAAGATTACAGCTGCAGCTATGATGGGAAATGGTTCAGAAAATGCACCCTAATGACACACTTTGTACTTGGCAAGCTACCTCATCTCATCTCAGCTCTGCTGGATTACACTATATTATATTAGATGATGAATCCAGTGAAATCTTTAACTACGGCAAGCAGGTCGTCTCAGAGAGCACATGCCCGTCCATTACAGCGGCCTGCGGCAGCCCAGCTAAATAAGAACAAATAGCAGTGGTGCCATAATCACCCCCTGCATTAGCTCTAATGTTGTTACTGCGGTGAGTAATTGCAAGAAATGTAGCGGGCAGCCATCAGGCATGGAGAATGTGGATGTGTAATGATATCAGGAGATTATTGAGATTGAGTAGCATAACTTCATTCCCATACTCAGTCTTTTATGTCTTTTCCCCCTCTCTCTCACACCTCTCTCTTTCCCTCTCTCTCTCGCTTGCTCAAACACACACACACACGCACACACACACAGCCTGTCCTTTAGTTCCATCTAAAATTGCTCATATCTCCTCTACTGCGTGAGAGAAATGTAGTTTCCTCCTCCACCTCCTCCTCTTCCCCTGATCTCGCTACTTCTCTTCATTTTTCCCTCTTCCCCTTGTCTCTTGTGACTCTGAGTCTCTACACTGTGTGTGAGAGACAGATTTTATGAAGAAAGAGTAAGCAAGAGATAGGCAGAAGTAGGAAAACTGCATGACAATGACATCGACAGAAAAATATATGAGTAAAAGCAGTGTTTGTGCATGAGTGTGAAAGAAAGAAAAACGAAAAAGAAAGAAAGAAAGAGAGAAATAAAAAGTGGCAGGGGCTCCTCTGATCACTAGCGTGGTGTCCTACTTACTCTGCAGCACACCCAAATAACAACCCGGAACTGTGATGTTACAGTATATAACCAGCATACACACAAACACACACACACACTGAACATACCCAAATAACATTATTACATCGTGTACAGGCAGACGCCTCCACCTTTACAATACTAAAATAAAACAAGAGGTGTGACATATATATAAGTTGCACAAACACCTCAGTGGAGGTGACACCGTCTGTTTTGTTTTGTTCATGTTTTAGTGCCCTTTAAGTCACTCCAACATTGTACACTTTATTTGAGTAAATAACACCCTAATTAGAATTAGAAAAAGAAATGTTGTGGTGAGTCTTTGTGACGAGGGAGCACTCGGGTTCCTATTCCTTATGAAGCTGCAGCTACAAAGATGCGTTCACAGACGTGTGATATGCATATTGCTGATGTATCCCAGTCAACATTTTTCCATGTCTCCATTTGAAAACTACTTGAGAAAATGCAGTGGGGACTCTTAAACCGGTAACCTGCTCTGTTGGCAATAAACACTGAGAGAACAAAGAATTCGAATGGCAATTATTTTTTGATGGCTTTGCTTTGCAAAGCATTAGCAGATAGACTGTTGCTATGAAGATGCAATAGAAGTGAATTTTTTCCCTCTGCTTTGATAAATGTAGTGCATTTGGTGGTTGACAAATTCTGACTCCATACAGCCATTTCTACACAGCACTCATTTATTAAGGCACCTCACGCATTACTCCTCTTACGGTTCTGTGGAACCGAATACTGTTGATTCATTAGTCAAGGTGTTGCTAACTGGCAGCATAAGTTGATGATCTTGTGTTGCCAGATTTCACCTACCAGCAGCTAAGACTCTGCTACTTGCATGCAAACCCTGCCTGTGGTGAACTTGTGCAAAATGATATATTCAAAGATGTGTTTGCATAGGCCAACTTAAAGTCACACTCCACGACAGTTGGGTACTGTATGTGTTAGTGTGATCTCCTTGCGATGGACTGGTGACCTGTCCAGGGTTTACTGGCAAACACAGATGTGTTTTTATGACCTGCATGGAGGAGAGATCCAAACCCACTAAATGATATGACTAAATATATTTGTTACATTTCACTTCTGGTGTATCTCTATAGCGCCAGTTCACATAACACAATAGTCATCTCAAGGTTCTTTAGGCTCAGGCCACACGACCAGAAAACCCTGCTTTGCAAGCTCCAATTATAGAAATCATGCATGCCCTCTAGCATAGCACTGAGTGGGGGTGAATTATGCTAAGCCCACTTACTCTTATAAACCATTTCAAGCTGTGTGACATTTTGGGGGATTTAGTCTAAAGTTCCACAACCGTTACCCAAACCTTTTAGTCTATTTGAAGTCGCAGTTGCAACAGGTAGCAACTGGAACTGGTATAACGTCCAGCTCCACCTGGGGATTCCTAGCAGTTCCTGAGGCAGCTGAGAAATATAATTCCTCCAGTGAGTCTTGGGCTGGTTCTGGGGCCTTCACCCAGGTGGACAGACAAGGGAATTCACATCAAGCACTTTGTAGGCTTCCTCAATGTGGAGGAGACGCAGTTTTACTCTGGGCTCTTATAGTGGATTTTGAAGAATAAGCTTGGTCAATCTAGTTATCTAATTTGATAACTTGCTCATGTTCACGACTCTGTTCTTCTAGTTGTTACCATAGTATGCCATATGCTCTGCGTTTTGTGTACAAAATTCCAAGAAGCTTTAAGTCCTTCACCTCCCCACCTTCATCTGAAGGAAACGCACCTGCCTCTCCCAAGTAGAGAAGCACTTTGGTGATGTTGAGCATTCCAGCTGTATGGCTGTCAAGTCAGCACTGGAGGACCTTGTGCGACGATGCCAAAAGGACATCACTGCATCCCCCATCATGTTTCTTTCCTGACTTTGGCTAGACCTTGAAATCCTGTCCATAAATAGAAAGCAGAGTGTTTTAATAGCCTCACATAGTGCCTGTAGGCAGCCATGTTGATAATAAAATTATTACAATTTAGACTTCAGACTCAGATTTCACTACAACTGCAGAATGCCTTGCTTAAAGTGCTGTAGGACTTCATTTAGAAAAGAGACACCATTTTAAGGTAGAGGTAGTCAGACAGGTTTCTATAATATGTCATAGGCTTTATGGAAAGCAGTAATTTTCCTGGAACTTTAAATGCGACCCAAAGTGCAAAATTGTAAAAATATACCTTTCATTTGTTCATTCTCTCTTTCCCGTTGTTAAATTTGCCTTTAATCACCTCCTGGCTGCAGCTACCCAGCGCTAAAAGGTAGACTCTCAATTCCCTGAGCTCTCCTTTCTTTCCTCACCCCCCGGCCCCCTCACTTTAAGGTGGTCTCACACACACATACGCACGCACGGTTAGAGGTACCGTTGAGATCCATCAGCAGGAAAGGGCAGCTCCCCTGAGCTTTTGCTTTTCTTCTTTCCTCTATTCTTCACCCGCTCCTCAGATTTTTTTCACTGTCTTTCTTCCCTCCGTCCTTTCAGCTCCTCATATCAAGGCAGGCCCAGAAACACATACAATGACAAAGTGAGAGAAACCACACGAACATGGCGTCTCGCTAGCTTCCTGTCATGTTGCCATAACATAATTCAAGTGTCATCAAGACCTCACAACACTTCATTTGCATTTGCTTGATCTCTATTCCAAGCATAGAAGAAGCCAATCAAAACATGGCTGTGGAAGGGGCTCTTCCTGAATGAAATGCACACAGCAAACTGAACAAAGAAGGGGACTGCAGAGTTAGCAGGAGAGACACGGCACTCAACTTATTCTCCTGACTCAAATAATTTACCTGACATTTGCTTAACAAAAGACCAATTACTATTTAAAGGTCTTCTTTGACTTTCTGTATGTCTAAAGCAAAAAGAGATATTGTTTGCTACATCCCTCTTAGAGGGATGTAGCAAAAAATGAGGTACTTCACAAAGGAAACACACACTTTGCTACCTCTAACAGAAAATGTGCGTGTTGGCGAATTGCAGTTTGACAGTTTATTCAGTTTGCTGCACAGAGTGAAGGAACTCAAAGTTTAAAAGGAATACAGAAACCAGTCTCACCAGTTTGCAGGCAAAAAAATAAATACACATTTGTAGCATCTTTCCAGAGCGTTTTGCAGTGTTTATAATCTGCACAGCAGAGGAAAGGTAGCTTTTGAAGAATTCAGATTTGAAAAAAAATGAAAGGATTTAGTACAGGTGTAACAAAGTTTGAGTTTATTTGAAGAAGGTTCAGAATTGCAGAGCTGAATATAATTTTCATTACTTATTGCAAAAGAAATACATCAGATCAAGTGTTTACCTCTTTTATTCTTCCACTTTAGAGTGTATTCACATAAACAGGGCATTTAAATAATTTGAGACTGCGCTTAAATCTTCCAGAAAGACATATAAGAGAATAACATGTGGTGTGTGCTGTGTGGTACTATACTACTAAGAATGTTGTGCTTTAGTTATGTGAGTGAAAATTGAGTATTTTCAGGTATCGTCTGTTAATTTACATTAAATTGCAAAAAAGGTGGCAGACTAAATGCTAAAGTTGCAGTGTTCCATCTTTTATATACAGTCTATGGTAACACCGCAGTGATAATCTCTTGTACCACTAAAGGTACAATAAGGTACTTTTGTTCACAAGGTTTTAAGTACAACACTGTTAATTATTCCATTCGATATTCTCTTATTTGTAGCAGACTGTAACTGAGAATGATGGGAATGTCCTAAATTATTAACCTAAGTGGGCAGAAGAAAAAAGCTCTTCTAGTCTTTGCAATTTTTAAAGGAATGAGATAAATTAATATGATAAACTACTCTTCCTATGGTATCCAATTGAAGTTCCAAAATCAAAATGAAATTTGAAATGATTAAAAGCCAAAAATGTCAACCTCAGAGTGGAATTGGAGCAAAGGTCAGAGATTCATCAGTGATGAACAAAGAATATCTGCTTTGGTGTGATGAAAATCTATTATATGCATGTTTAAATATTTTTTCAAAGATCAACAGACTCAAACTTTTAGCCCTAGAATCATTCGAAAAAGATAAGAAAATTAACTGAAGTAACACAAGCAGAGATTTCCTGACTTAGTCTGCAGTATGACTCATACTCCAAAAGTCTTAAATCTCATAGTTCTTATAACAGGTTTCTCTCCTTGGACTGATAAAGGCCCATTTCAATTACATGCTTGTGTTTGCAGACTCCAATCCACAGCGCAGATAACCCTGACGAACTCATACTCAGACTTTAGGAAGAACGACCCCAGAGCCGCAGAAGATAAATGGGACTCACCATGACTACAAGTAGTCATTTTCTAACATAAGTAGCTGAACGCAAGTTTCCATTCACTGTTCACTGAGTTCCCCTTATTTACACGGGATGAGCATTTAGTCATATTACTGTTACTATTCTACTGCACTGTACAAAGATCTGAAATAATTCTGATATATATACTGCACAAAGTTCAAGATTCTCACAATGACACTCCCTGACTACACTAATAATATTTTATTCAGTATTTTTGATATGAACCACAGTTTTGACTGCTGCTGTCAAAACAAGCCTTATTTAACATTACAAAAAGGTCCACGTTAACCTAAACCGAAATCCAGTCAACTCATTTTCATCCCCAAACAAAAATTAAAATTACTTCAAAATAAAATCAGAAAATAAAGCTAACTGTAGAAATCAGGACTCTGACATTTTGTTCCACGCAGGATACAGACCTCAGTCAACTGGTATTTATAGATCTACAAAGTCTGTATTAAAAAGCTGGAGGTGGCATTAAGTAGCAGCTTTACCAGCTGGGAAAACCTGCGTTTTGCACTTTGTCTTGCTCTTTTCCCCCACCTGCTTTCAGGCGCAGTATATGTATTAAAAACTAATTGGTCAGCGTTCGGAATGGAGATACAATTTACACGTGTATCTCCTATGGGTAATTATGTGAGGGCCATAAAGGTCCATATGTGCCCCCTAAGCAGTAAAAGGTAAATGTGTACACCATCTTCACTACATTTTAAGGCACCCCTGCACTAGATGGTCAGAGTTAGCAATTAGCTGGACTATTTAGAAACTCTGGAGTACAGGAGTATTTGACAAAACAAAAGGTTATGCTATGAATTTTGCTGAGTGTGCAAAATGTGTCATTTTTTGTTAACAAGTTTAATGTAAAATCTTTCATTTCATACTTACTAATGACTTTAGCTACAGTACGTCTTCTCTGCTACCACACAAATTACAGTATCAGTTGGATCATTAATTTACAACACATTTTGGGTAATCTCTGTTTTCTGCATTGCTGTCATGGGTGAAAATCTGCTCTTTAGAACAATAATTTTAAAACTTGTGATTTCAGTTTTTGTTCAAACTCAGACAGGCTGCTTGAGTCTGTTTGCTTTTAGCTTATTGGCAGTCTTCAAAAGTAAAGATGAAATAAACCAAGACATGGTGTTTTCTGTTACCATGACATTTTAGGTTAGCGTGACCTACAAAATATAACCTCTAACTGTCTATTTTCCACATGTCCACTTAAATGTTCACTGAGGAAACAGCCTTATCAGCCATCGTCAACCACTGTGCACAGTCCAGGTTTCTTCTGGCTCTGAATGGCCCTCGAGATGTGAGCAAATTCAAATGAATGACAGCAACATCTCTTGGCCACTCAGGCTAGAAGGAAGACTGAGCTGCAGGGAACAAGCAAAAGGAGAGAAATGAGCAGGATAACAAAGAAAGAGATGGAGAGGGAAGGGTGGGTGAATGGGCCAGAATGCGGATATGCTGGAGAAAAGAGAAAGAAAATAAGAGCAGAGGCAAATGAAAAGTAGACGAGTGGACCAGCCATAAGCATAGGGGAAACCAAGGAATGAAGGAGGAGGAGAGAAGCTGAAAGGGCAGAGGAGATGAGAGAGAATAAAGCCAAGGGGAGGGAGAAGATGAAAGGAGACAGGGAGACAACCAAACACAGATGTGATCAAATATATATAAGAAATGTACAACGAAAGGATGAACCTGGCGCCCCTTAGAGTCTGATGCAAGGAAAGAGAGATGGGGAGAGAAATAACAGCAGGAGAGAAAGTTGAAGCCTAATGCTCACTGAATAACTAATGCAAATATCAAATTGACTGTTAAATTAGTTCATATTTTTAGGGTTAATTCAAAAGCACATTGTAAAACATACCTTATCATTATATTAAAGTGAAAATCTCATTGTTAGATCACTTTGAAACCTATAAAAATTAGTTGTTCTAACTTGACGTCCTTTGAATTGAAAGCATAATTGCAATGCAAAGACACTGGGAGCAGCTTAAAGCCGTCTTTGCAATGACTGGTATAAAAGAAAGGAACGGCTGCAGCTGAAAATCCTTCAAACATAATTAGTTTTTCTCGGTTGGAATCAGTATAAGTGAAAATACAACAGCTTTACACAACTGGCCATATAAACCATTCAAGCATTACAGCAGTATCAACTGTCATATTGGCTCCCTCTGTGAGGCCAGATCACCTTTGACCCCTTGGAGGCAGGAACTCTGAGGACTGTTTTGTCATGCCATTGGCAGCAGATTCTTTGGATCCTGTGGGTTGTGGGGTGGATCATCATTGTTATGCCAGTTCTATAGAAGGCTCAGTTGGCCTGGGCTGGGTCAGTCACCTCGGGCTCTTTTTCATGTTTCTTGAGTCGCGCTTTAACAGTTTTTGCGGCATTTTGGTACATATCGTCTTGCTGGGGGAGGCTGCTGCTGCCATGGGTGTGTGTGTGTGTGCTCGGCTTGGAACTGTATTTATGTGGGTGGTAGGTGTCAAAGTAACTTACACATGAATGCCAGGACCCAAGGTTTGCCAGCAGAACATTGCATTGTAACTAGATAGTCAGTATTTTTCTACTGCAAATGTGTTTTAATGTTAAGACTGATTGGTGCAATTGGAACTGAACTACCAAAAACCGTGGCACAAGTAACATATTTCAAATCAAACCAAAAACTAGAATGCTTCAAAAATGTTTTTTAACTAGGCTGAAATTGTAACCACAATTTCCTAAACCACCAAAGAAATTCATTCAAATTAAGAACTATCCCATCAGAATAATGCTTAACCCTATAATGCCCTTTGTATCATATTTGCAACATGAGTTTCTGAGACCTCTATCTCATGAACATGATCAATACTTGTCATAATTTCAAAATGTTATGGACAAAACTCTTTTTTTTTGTCTAAAATTAACATTGCTATTAACAAAAAGTTGCCAAAAACGCCCAATGTATCAAATACGATACAAAAAATATATAATAAATATATCATAAAAATATATTATACACAACATGATATAGCAAAAAAAAAAGTTGTGTATTTTGTTATAAGGGTTAATAAACATCTCAATTCCAAAAAATCAGAATTTTCTGGCTATTTTGTGATGAGCTGGGTCTTACAAGGTTAATATTGTTGAAAGTAAAAGTGAAACAAGCTCATTTGTTACAGCAGTTTATCCACATAAAATGCTTTTTTTCCTCTGTAGTTTTTTTTTTTGCACTAAAAACTACTTTTGGGTGCTTGATTAGCAGAGACAGATGTCTCTCACTTTTACCATAACCAGGTCTGAAAAGGACACCTTGTACCACTAGTGCAATAATCTAGATCCTGGGAACGAGAACAGGCTGCTATCTCTTGCTTCTTTTTACTTCAAAAATCGATATAGGGTAATCAGTTTACCCAGGGGGATCTGACCATTTGCTTTTACTTTAACTTGAAGATCTAGCGGGCTACGCCAGTTAACTGAACTCCAGCTTCAAATCAGTCACATCTGATGATTCATTAACGGTTCATTTTGACAGTCATTTCTAGCTTGCTGAGCCAAGTATTATGTGCATGCAAAAAATAAGTACCGTTTAAATGATGTGACATCCTGCCGGCATTCCTGGTGGATATGAGATTATTTTCTCAGTATAGGTGCTGTTGGTTGAACCTGTGAAGTGAAGTGGAGGACCAGAGATACTTGTTGCCATATATGCCTGCCAAAGGCTCTCCGGTGTTGCATGGTTTCTGCGGTGCATACTGTATCTCGTGTTATATTTAGTTTTGTATTTTACGGTGCCAAAGAAATAGCTCATGAGCTAACCACAGTAGCAATGCCAGACTCCTTCCTCTCTGCCTCCTCTTATCTGTTATTCTGAAAATCTCCGTGTTTACGACAAAGTAGCCCAGAAGTTGGCTCATTTGTGCTCCCTGCAAAATCTGGTGGAGCATCTCACAGTAATCTCGCTCAAGAGGCTATATGAATTTGTGTTTCTCTTCAGAGGTTGCAGACACCCATCTCAGTCCATTTTCCTTTTGAAAAACACCCACAGCTGTGTCCCTCTCTTATCTCAGCCTGTGTATCTCATGAGGGTGCAAAGGTGATCACAGCAAATAAGCACAAGATGATAGTGAACAGAGTTTTGAATACCTTTCCATTTTCTTTCTTTTTTTCTGCTGACTACATTCCCACTTTACTCTCCAAAAACAGCTTGAAGCAGGCATTTTTCCTGTGCTGGCACAGCACTCACACAAAGCAAGAAGAAAGGTGCCGTGTGAAAGTAGATCGAGGGTGAAAAAGCAGTAGTCAAAGTCGGGCTACGCTCACTGATGTGATGAGCCTACTGACAGTCTCAAATTTCCCAGAAGGCAATTCACACATGCACACACACACAATCACACTTCTTCATTTGGAATTATTTCAGTCTCATTCTAAAACAGGAGGCGCAGCATCTAAAAGCACGACTCTTGCACTAGCATGAAAGTCCAACTCCAAATTAAACTCAGCTGATTTCAAAGTAATTATAAAATTATCCCAGCTCCTTCTACACGTGCAGAGGCACAGCGAGGAAGATCAGCTGCAGTGTCTCGGCAACTCCATTACCTTGGCTCGAATTAATTAATTGCATGTGACAGGCAGAAGTGTAAAGGTGAATGAATGTGCCCCTCATCTACATCATCTCCCAAGTCATTTACTAATACAGTCTGTGATCGCTGCCCCTGATGTCAACACGAAAAGAATGTTGATGTTGAAAGATACTGCAAAACCCTGCATCATGTTGAGTGATGAAATCTCTCCAGTAGCTACGGACAGCATCTACACCACAGTGAAGAACAAGAAAAAAGGGAATGTATGACTATAAGGACAATAAGCTTCAAACCCCTTATTTCCGGGTCATTTTAATAAAGCACTGGATCGTACATATAGGCGTGCTTTCTTTTTACATTCTCACATTTAAAAAAAAATCGATTACTTACATTAAGAACGTTTGTACCAGAATCACACAAAAAACACCACATGGGGCTGCTCAAATTTTTTAAAAAGGAACTCAAATCAACACACGACTCTTCATTATTATGTAGAACAACAACCAGTACATATTAAAATTCTTCAAGACCTTTTTTTGTCATTATTGTTAATGACTATTCTGTTTGTCTATGATTTCCTTCTTTTACTATTGTGCAGTCAAACACAGGCAGCCCCTTTTGTTTGACTCTGCAGTGACAGTAAAGGCATTCATTCACTCATTATACATATTAAAGACACAGCAGGCTTCCATCATGAATGCATAAAAATAAAAGTAACTGTAGATTTCAGTGTATGCTTGTTTGTCAGATTCAAAACTCAATAAGTTGAGTGAACTCAGCAGCTGCTATTCAGACAGGCACGAAGCAAAAGGACTGCAGAAAGTGAAAGGAAAGCCACTTGTTGCTGCTTATTTAGCCTTTCAGCTATAAACACGATCAGCTGTGGCACAAATACTATTCCAACAGCAATCCGCACTTCTATAAGTTATATCTAATCAACACAGAGACCTATTCCCCTTTTTTTAAAGAGAAAATAAGTTATCGCTTATGTTTACAAAAAAAATAGTAAAAATCTGACTTCCAAAAAAAGGCACTCCTTCCTACCCAACGTAAACTCGAAAAAGGTGTCGAAAACTCAGCTTTGCTCAAAACAATGTGAAGATATGGCTAAGAAATTGAAAAGTAAAAGGCCATCTTTTAAGATCACCAAAAAGACATTTAGAAAAAGACCTTTTCATCCAAGTTTCTTTGAAAAGATAAAGGGCACACTTCCTCCTCAACAGCTCTGCAGACTCCTCAGGCAAACAGCAGATTCAGCCAAAGACCTTCCTGTGATGTGACCTTGTTAAACACTACATCACAATGCTGTTGTAGCATGTGGGAACCATAAGTTTTGATTGTCCCGAGGCTTGTACAAATGAGCTCCCCATCCAGCACACATTGAGACAGAACCACATCAGAATAAATGTACATATACATTTAACATTTTAGCAAATGATGTTGAGTAACATTGCCCTGTGTACCTGGAGTGGATGTCTAACGCCACCTCACAGCCAAAAAATTTTGTTGTTTTTTTAAAAAGAAGGAAACAGAAAACGTGTTTGTAATTTTATAAAATTCAGTTAGGGGTCTAATTAAATGTAGCGTTACTTTAGTAGCCCCCAAAGTCAAGCTTAGCAACAATCCTGGTAGATCAGCTGATATCAGTCATTAGCTCCATATCCAATTGATAAATTTCATATATGGAAAACTCTTTGACCTGCTTTAGCTTGCCTATGATTACTCCACAATCCAACCCACTTTGCAAATCACCACCACTCCAGTGTTTTATATGGTATCTTGGTTAGGCCCAGTCACACCAGCCTAGAGACCAGTCGGCAACTGTCTGGAAACCACCGGTCTCTAGGGAAAATACCTATGGGTACATCACTGTTGTTAAGTTCTAAAGACTTTAATGAAGCCAAATTTTGATGGGGTCTAAAATGCAGTACTAACAACATATATGCATGTGTGGTACACAAATATGCAACTTAATAATCAGCTTCATTTGTTAAATTCAAAGATTGTTTCCTAAAAAGGCTCTCCGCAAAAGCATTATGTATTTTATTTAACGAACTATGATCCAAAAAATGAAACCCTTGTGTCAGTGCCTAACATCTTTACACATTTGATCTGGTATTGAACCATTGTATTTGACTTTGATGGTGATCATTTACCTGGAACAAAGCTCCCCTGGACAACATCCTTATATGCCCACCAACCCTCATCAAGCTTGGATGTAATAGGTTGAGCTGCAGGGAAAAAGAGAAGGAGACAACATTTTTTAGCACTTTCATGCATCAACCCCAACCACATCAATTTGACTCTGCTTAACCTACAGACTGGAATGAAATGGGCTACGCAAACACTGTTACAGCCTCTGCAGCTGTAACACTGCAGAAGATGACATGGACGTCACTACCTGACGCAACTCCCTCCTCCCCAAATAGTGTACAGCTTTAGTAAATTTAGCACTACTATAAAAAAAAAAAGTGTACAAACAGGGGGTAAAAGACAACACCAAGTCTGATTCTAAATCATTATAATATGGAATCTAAAGATAAAATGGTGGAGTAGTTAGCACTGTTCCCTCACAGCATGAAGGTCCTGTATTCGACTCCACCACCTGCGTGGGTTCTCTCCGGGTACTCCGGCTTCCCCCCACAGTCCAAACTCATGCAGTTAGTGGGGTTAGGTTAACTGGTGATTCTAAATTGCCCATAGGTGTGAATGTGAGTGTGAATCTGTGTCAGCCCTACGTCACATTGGCAGACTGTCCAGGGTGTACTCTCCCTCTCGCTCTATGGTAGGTGGGATAAGCTCCAGCCGCTCCCCCCATGGATGGATGGAAAAAAGAATGAATATCCTTAAAAAAATTAAGTGTGACCTGTGTGTGTAAATGTGCTTTGCTGTTATTGATGTATCAGACATCCCATTCATGTCTTCAGAGAGAACTGAAGACATGAATGGGAAACAAACAGTGTGCATAGAGACAACAGCAGCTCACCAGAAGATATCTAAGGCACAAACAGATGTAAGTGTTGCAGCAGAGGCTGACGAGAAACAGGGAAAACAGGAAGAATAGTAAGAAGTGAACTGCAGTTTTTTTTTCTATCCAATTCCCTGCATCACGAAAAAAGAAAATGTAGTATGGTCCCAGGATAAAAAAAACTGGCTTCACTCTGGCCCTGGCTTCTGTCATTCGAAAAGAACTGCATCTGATCATGCCAGCAATTATTTGGCGCCTATATGTATAACTTGGAAAACTAGAAATGCATTAATTGTAATTTTTAATTTTCTTGGCCAATCCTGGTTTCCTGTTTTGTTCCTGCCAATTCAAATTTTGGCTGATTTAGATCTTTCAAGAACTACAATCCACTGCTTACATAACTGTAAGATTTCGTTAACAGAATTTTCAATTCATGTACACAATAAAACAATGATTTCTATTGTTTTCTATGACTGAACCCAGTTGCAGTGACTATCAAGCAAATCTCACGAGTTAGTCCAGGTTACTGGAAAGAGCAATGAATTGTAACATATACTATTTTAAAATGATTAGCTGGCAGTGAGAACACTATCCTTTGGTTTGAGCTTGTTTGTGTATTACTTTAAGTTTTTATTAGCTAGTTAGCTTTGACACTCTATCCTCTTATCCATGTATCGCAGCAAAAATGCCATAATTTAAGCCTTAAAATCACACTCCAAAGCAGGTTTTTGACATCATGGTGGCTGCCTCCATCTTTTATACTTTCTGTTTATTATCATCTATCATAAGGATAGCATAATCTTCCTGTTTTAGTCAGGTCTCAGTCACACAGGCCTAGAGACCAGTCGGTTATTCCCAGGAACGTCTCGTCTCAAGGGAGTTGGCCTTACCGCTGAAATCAACACATTACAAAAGGTGGAACTTTTAGTTTGGAGGCAAATGGTCTCTAGTTGCACTTTGTGTCAGTCTTTTTCAAGTTTCACTACGACTCAGTGGCTAGTTAGCGAACATTTGCAGATAAGTTGACGTCTTCCATGCAAACTGCGTAATCGCAATCGCAAGAAGGTTTTCAGTGCACTACCTCTTTCCAAATGATTTCACCTAGCAACAGCAACCACTCTCCCAGAACCACTCACCAATTCCTCAGGGAATACTCATTTTTCCCTAGCAACCACTAGTTGCCAGGCCGTCACTAACCGTTCCCTAGGTCTCTGTAGCTGTGCCCTGAAGAGTAGCTACCTCCGAACATGTGTGCCAAAACCACCACATCTGTTCACTGAAAACACTGGCACCAGATTGATGTCCAGTCCAAGGTAGACAGCAAACAAGTTGGTCCAGCGGGGAGCAGTGTTGTGTTCAATATTATTAAACTGGGAAACTGTGAATGCATACAGACAAAGTAAAAACTCAAATTATCCTTTAAAGCTAATAGTATAAACAGCACATATTTCTAACAAACTTAATGCTAGCAAACGGTACACTGAAGTTTTCTAATCTAATGATCACATTTACTAATCTCCCAGGAATTCAAGGCGACAAACATGCTGCATAAACAAGTTGAAAGTAGTAGAACTTTGACAGTTTGGCAGAAGGTACAAGAAAAACAGCTGATATTCAAACTAGAGGGCTAAATGAGGAAAGCAGGTGCAGGTGTGCAAAGAGTCAGCTGTTTGAAACACTGAGGATGTCTTGGGCACCTTCAATCTGAAAATGACGTGCAATGTTTGGGTCACCATGACAGAAAAATGAACCAGTGTCCTGTAAATGATTTGAGCAACTATAATAACTACAAGTACTAGAATTTCATTCATCCAAAACCCTTGAGACCAGCCGGCAATCCCAACTCGTCTACACACACACACACGCACACACACACACGCGTGTGTGTGTGTGTGTGTGTGTGTGTGTGTGTGTGTGTGTGTGTGTGTAATTAAGCATTCAGTGTAGGTCAAACTGGAGATTTGCTTATGAACGATACATTTATTCCTATGGAAAGTGGTGGTGCACAATTCCCCACACTGTGTATTGTGTGTTTCTAGCCTCAGGCTAACTCTGACTGGGGATTTGCTCAGTTACCATCCAACTCAGCAGGTTGTGATCAACCTACCTGGCAGCAGCAGCACAATTAAAACAGGGCTGCCAGGATGTGATGGCCACTTCAGAATAGCAGAACCAGGACACAGACATGTTACAAATGCATTGCAACATGTCAGAAACAGTCGATGCAAACACAAGGCACTGCAGTTAACTACTGAGTAGGTGTGCTATCTCTTCCAAGGACAACTCACATTCCCCATTCAAATGATCTGCATGTCTTTGGACTGACAGACATATTCTTCAGCTCTGAACACTGATGTAATAATTCTATCATATTACTACTAACTGGAATCAGATGCTGTAACTAATGATCTAATATTATTGTGTTTCAAAGTCTGCATACTTTCTTTAAGTAAAGTGCTCTGGCCTGATTTTAGCACAAAATTGACTGCCCCTGACTGATTTCAGAATTCATTTCAAGCACAGTCGGATGCCTGATTAACTCCTGAAGCAGTCCCCTACTTGACCTGACAGTACTGTCCCACTACACCAAAAATATATTATATTTATATTTTATAAATATAAATTATTTTAAAAAAATTCCCACTAGAACCAAGTGCATGCCATTACTACTCTGCACACATCTGTAGAGATGTCGAAACAGAGAGCCGTAGCCAGTAGCTGTCTGCTAGGCCTCACCTCCATTAATCAGCAGGTGCTCATACCTTGTATTTTGTATGGTGTATTTTAATGAAATTATCTGACAAATAATATGACCTGATGACCTGTGACAGAGACCATTCAAGAAGTTCGACTTTCTGTTTTGGTGATTTAATTTTCTTTGCATTTTTTAATCGGTTACTTAGGATTAATTAGCAGGTACAATGTCAGTGTATTGCATCCATAAAGTTAACAGATACAGCTTCCTAACTTCTCTGAATATGGTTATTTGTCAATCTAGAATAAAAAACCATGGGAACAACCAAAATGCTGTCATTTATGGTTTAACATGCAGTTTCTAGGAACCAATGTGGCATCCATTGTTGATATACAGTCTACCTTTTCTCCACTTTTAAATGCAATCAGTCAATCAAAGCACCTTCCATGCAGGTTAGTGCAGTTCAGTTGCTTTACAGATGACTATTGAAGTGAGACACTAAATCACTACTACCTCTTTAAAACTGATCATTTGAGAGAAGAATTAAATTAAAATATTTGACTGTGAGCCACGGGGTTAGCCCATTAACATGCATGGCTTACAACTCAAACGTTTCTCCTTTTTTGCCATGTTTTATCACCGTGTCTCCACCGAACTGGGTAATTTATACCCAGCCTAATTTGAAATGAAATGAAACATGAAACTTGTAAAAAGGTAATGTGTGGAGTGGTACTGATCAGAATGGCCTTTATTGAGGAATCGACACTGTCTTTAGCCTATTCTTTGCGCATCCTTATACTTTCATTCTGATTTGGAACTATTGTAATGAAGTTACGATAAATTATAACGTGTTCATTTGCATTGTTTTTCTTTTGAAGCCTCCAAATCAATGTGAAAATATCATTATGACCAGTCCAGCCAGTCTTGTTTTGTTAAGAATCTAAGGTTGGCTGCCTCAGCACTGATGAGTAGGAAGTCTTGACTTGTGGGAATCTTGACTAAATGGGTGGTTACCCCCGCTGACAGCACCACACGGTAGAGCTCTCTGACACACCGGCAGTGAAAATCATGAGCTGTATATACTCACAGAGCCTTTTTAGTTTTGGTTCGGGCAACTGTGAGTAGCCTAATCTGGGCTACTACCTCTGTAGTGTGTGTGTGTGTGTGTGTGTGCTGACCAAAGTGCTGGGTTTTGATGTGAGTTCTGCAGCATGCATTTCATGGTCAGACTCACACCAGCGTGCTGCCGTATGTCTCTGTGCGAAGAGCCTGTTGACTCATAAAACACACTCAAAAACGAGTAGGCGATGATTTACCTAATTGGCAGATTACTATAGGTCTTTTATCAGCAGCCTAAATGCTTCCCGTGAAAGTCTCTATGGACTTTCATGGGAAGTCACTATTATGTAACATTTCAGCAGATTCTATCTTCTATCACAAATGAATGTAGTGTACCCATGCTTCCTTCTATTCCTCATTTATTAAAAGCTGTGAAGGATGCTGCGCTGGCTTCCTTCGCTTCCTTACCTGATGAAGTGCAGATGATATATGTTTGCAAAATCACAGCTATATCCCAAACGACATGCATTCTTCGTTTAATTCCTGCTCATTTTCTGATGCTGCTGCGGAGTCGCACTTGTAGATAACAACACGGCCAAACTTTAAGCATTTTCCCCCTCCTCTTCTTCTTTTGGATCTCGTTATCCCCGTCTCGCTCCTCCCGTGGAGCGCTTTGATGGTTTCAAGCCTCGTAGGACAGATCCGTTCTCACAGCTTCGTCCTCCTTCGCTTTCCGGTTTGGTGTTCGGGCAACATTTCGGTCTTTTATTTTTAACAAAATTATTTTTACCGGCATTCGTCATACATTTATCTCTTAGTCAGTGTGTTCTGTCTTTATAAAATGTCAGCCGTGAAATCCGTTCATGATGCACGCTCTGCTTGTGTTTGGGGCGGGTGGGTGTCTGTGGCGCACCGCCCGCCTGCAGCAGATCAGCAAAACTTCACTGACGACGCAAAACGAACCGAGAGCGCACAATCTGACAGAGACGCACATTCAAGAGAAAACTACATGACAGGGTTGTGTCTGTAAACCAGTGCTTTGTGAATAACTGCTTAAAGAAGGATCTTTAAAAAAATAATTTAAAAAAATAAATAAAAAAGATGAAACATATTTGGTCTTATTGGCAAGCCGTGCAAAGTGCGTTAGATCAACTCTACATGGATGGATGAAGAAAACTTAAAAAACTAACAGAAACAATAACTTTCACATTGTTTTATTCCGACCTCCGCGTTTAAAAAGTCAAATTCCTGACTGACATTCTGCCACAATAACTGCTGACACTCACAGAGTTAGACCAAGATACAATAACACTGCCACAAATCAGCCAACTGGCTGCAGCGTGCTGTATGCAGATGGCCTTGCTAGATGATACTTCGGCTGTACTGACCTACATAAACACGCTCTGACTTTGTCCCGTGGAAGTTGTGCGACCTCTGGCGTTAGCTGTAAGTTACTATAACTAAACCCCGTCTCGATCCACGCCTTGCTCCTCTCGTACAACAAACAACATGGCGACAGAGAAAAGGCTAAGCTTGTGGCTTCATAATAAAAGTTCGTTAATCCGCGTGATTTCAGGGTGGTTACAATTCACACTGGAGCAGGGAGGGATTGAAGTTCATCATTTTGAACTACAGCTTAGATAAGAGTTCATTCTCCTCAAACACAGGATAGGTTGCGAATTGTATAACTTAGAATTCATATTACATTTACATTTTACTGTTACAAAATTGCCATCATGATATTGATATCATCGGTATCAGTGATCATACATGGGTAGCGTGTGTCGGTCACTTTTTACTAGCATATATTATTAAAATGTAACATAGTACACCAATAAATATTAACAAGAGCACTTTGAGAAGAAGTTTATTTGCACCTTGTGATCACCACCACAATATTTTACTCATTGTTTTACCGTTTACTCATTTTTCCATTATTTATTTAGCAGGGCAGTCTGGATTGCCTATGTCAATTACCAGCTACAAGCCAGGGGAAAAACACACCAAGGTCGGAAAGATGTGCACATTATTATTTAAAACTTCTGTTAAAAAATAGCCATGTTTTTTTTGTTTGTTTGTTTTTTATTTATAAAGGTTTTACACGAATGTGAACTTTGTTTCTCTCGTGATAAATTATGTTAAACAACTAGTCAGCTAGTTATAATTGCACTGACTTAGATACATGCATCTTTTATTAGGACTTTTCATTTCACAGGTTGTAGTTGTGGATGGGATGCATATAGTTACTTGTGTAGCACAAGCACAATTTATTTATGCATGTTAAACTCAGTGATAGCATAGCCCACCTCTTTGGAGCCGCAGGGGTTGGGGGGGGGGTCACTTGTTTTTGACGTGGCATACTTTAATGCATTTTAAGATGAACACAAGCATCAGACTGAATTCTTCCATCCAAATATTTATATGAATAACAGCCGCTCCAGATAATGGTGAATAGTTGGAGTTAAAGAAAAGGGCTGTTGCTGCTGTGCATACACAGCATACACATTGCACATTGGTCAAAAATAAGACACATAACAAACTGCCAGTACTTTAAATGATGTTTTATATATGGGTTCTGTTTTCATGTAGCTTCAGTATTATCTTCTAATCACTGACATCAGTTAGTATCATCACGAACCAAAGATTTTAGTTCACGCTGCCAGAACAAGAAACCGAGCTATGGTTCGCCAGCCTTCCTATAAAGGAGAAAAAAAGGAGGACGTGTTAGCTTTTCTGTAAGTCACACATTTATCCATTTTCCATCCACATCTTTCTGTAATACACAGATATGACTTTTTTTTAACTGCTGTTACGCATCAGCCTTCTCTACAGAGACATACAGTGACCTCACAGATGACGTGCTGAAAAAAGATGTGAGAATAGTGACCTACATTGACAGCAATGCAAGATTATGCCTATTTCTTTTATGTCTCGCTCTGTCTCACTTGACACCCTATCGCACTTGAAGCCATCCCTACCACTTATTATGTCGGCGGAGAGCAGCCTTGTTTATCTCCTTCAGCAGAGTTTCCTTGTTGTTCTTCACATTTTCTTTCGCCGTCTCCAACACAAACTTGATTTTGTCCTGGCTGAAGGGACGCTGGAAGGTGGAGAACTCATCCATCTTTGCTTTGAACTCCTCTGCATCTATAAAAAAAAAAAAGCAGTAAAGTGCCTCAATCATCTGTTCTGTTTATCACAATAAGCTTCAGTTTGCAGCACTGTGTAGGTTCCTCTTTCTTTTGGACCTCTTGGACCTCTTTGGCAACAACAAATAGCAAATAACGATATATTTTTTTAATATATCTTTAAAAGATGTTTGAGCTGAGTAAATTATGCAGTATGTGTTTTACTTTTACATTCTTACCTGTGTAAAGATATTTAATCAGTACTTGAACTTTGGCAACTTTTTCCACCTCTGGTCTAAATTCACTTTGATTTCAATGTTATACAAGACATAAAAGCCCCATGTATCGAATTATCAGTAAAATCAGATGCAAACTGCTAACACAGTTGCTAACCATGGCCCAAATAAAGGTTATAAAAGTTGTTTTTCTGTTGTTTTTCTCCTTGAATTTATGCCTACCACCATTTCTGCTGTTCAGGAATTCTCCCTTAGAGTGCGGTGTGTCTGTCTATGTTTTTACAAGCATTTGAAAATTGTTTAGTCAGTTCAGTGTTTTTGTGTCTCTTTGTTGACAAGCTGCCATTTCAGTAATTCCTTTGTTCATGGTTAATACCTTTGGATACACCCTGACACCATTTATTTTTTGTCTGCAGCTCAGTTACAATGAAAACACAGCTGTGCGTTTGGAAACAGACCTTTGCAGTTCCATCTGTTGAACAGCGGCATGTAGATGATTGTGGGCTCCTTCTCTTTCCCCTCCAGCACATAGCAGTCCTTCGGCCAGTCTCTGTCCTCCAGGATCGTGTCATTTATCTCGGGGAAAGGCTTTTCCATCTTGGCCGCATAGTCTCGGGCAAGAGTCAGAGTCTGATCACAAAGCAGCAGTTGAACACAGTTTCAGATGCAGCACTAAGTACTATGTGGGCAGCAAATCACACCTGAGGGATTTTGGCTGCTTTATTTTTTATCCCTCACCTTGAAACTTTCTAATAAGGCACACTTGAAACAGAATTTTGAAGTTTTAATTAACGGTTTAACGGTTAACAAATTCTTTAAAGATCATCAATAAGCTATTTCTCAGAACAAAAACAGTTCATTAGGACTTATCAAAAATTCGAATGGTCTACAAGGTCTCCCTCAGGTATTCCCATTACCCCACAGTCTTTAGACATGCACATCAGATTAATTGGTGATTCTAAATTAATCAGTTAGCTGTAATCAGTTGTCTAACTCTTTGGTCATTTTTGAAAAATATTTTGCATCTCTTTTGCATTTGAGCATAACTTCTTTCATCACTGCTTCCTCTGCCTTTCCATTCAAGCCACACTGTGGTACAAATTGGTTTTACATGAAAGTATGGCCCAGCCTTAGTTTAACTTCAGCTGATACACTTTGAAGATAATACATATACATTTGGGAACTAAATCATTGGCAGTTGTTTCTTCACAGTGAACATATAAATTAACAATACATCTATTAAAAGGAATGTCAGTGGTTTTGGTTCGGATGCTTTGCAGTTGGTAATTGGTGGTTAAATGGTTAAAAATTAAGTAAAAAATTTTTTTTTTTTTGAAAAATAAAACCTGTTTTCCCGTAATAAATGAAAGCATCATATATAAACTGCATATGTATTTATTTAGGTTATCTTTGTCTAATATTGAACTTTATGTAATGATTTGAAATATTTATTAAGAAATCAGGAAGGGGGCAAATATTTTCCCACACGGCCTCATTCCACAGGGCTGTGCATAGTTATGGCTGTTCGGTAAAGGGACGGCTGCAGTATATGCAGCAGGACACAGTTTCAGGAGAATATAGATATTTGTACTAAACTATAAAAATGACTGATTAGTTACACACACACATCTTATAGTACCTCAAACATATTTCCAGCACTATATTCCGGGGCTATGATGAGGTCAATGTCTCTCTTGTCTCCTAGAAATGAAGGGTATGGTACGTTGATCACCAGTCCAGCATCTATGAGCTGGAGACTTTCGTTGGAGTAGAGGCAAGCTGGAACAGAGGAATCTTTCCAGAACCAGAGACAGAAAGAGAGTCAACTTTTCTTTTACTAGTTTTCTTCATTTAATTTTCTTCATTGCACTTGCAACCATTATGGATATCACTGTGATCATTAACACTATGATATCATTAAGTTTGCAAACATAAATATGAAGCTAACGCTAGCAGCAGCTGGCTCTGTCACAACATACTGAAGTAATGAGAAATATTAGCCAGATCTGTTCACATACCAGCATCTCTAAAAATTCAAAAAGACCAGGATAAATAATTTTTCAGGAGATGAAAGTGAATAGTATAATAAATAAATAGATATTTATTTCTTTTACAGACAATAAACATATTATTACCATGCATTGTCATCCATTTTGGAAGCCTACCCTTCAATGTCTGTCTTTCAAATAAAGAAATACAGTACGTCCATGCACTATCAAGAAGACGTTAGACTGTCTTTGAGGCTTTTTGGAAAGCCAAAGCAAGCGTGTTTTGAGCCTGACATTTTTCAGGCCTACCCAGAAAGACCACACTAAATACAGGGGTTAACAGCAACACTACAAATCCCATGTGTAACAAGTCATACTTGGTTAGAATCACTTAAATGTAAGTCCAGGATGGAACCACAGATTCTTAGAGGATCTTATGTCATCATATGTGTCCAAATACCAACTTGTCCTCCTTGACATAATAGAAAACTAAAAAACAAATCAAATGCAGAAAATATGTTATATATGCCCTTTAAACAAATCAATGTCTTATTTCCTTATTATGTTTTATGTATTTTAGATTTGTTTTAATTTGTTAGTTGATAAAACACATAAAAAGATACATTTGGTTACACTAATGTTATCTAACACCCAACTCGGTTCTCTGATTTGGAAAGTTGTCAGATATTGTAATTCACCTTGTGCCATTCTGTGCTGTGATTATTTTTCCACTGGGGGGTGAGCCTATCCCAGCTGCAATAGGGCTAGAGGCAGGGAGGCAAGGTATACCATGGACAGGTCACCAGTCTGTCGCAGGGCTAACACAAAGCCGCAGGGCTACAATCAATTTAAAATGACCAATTAACCTAACTTCATGCATGTCTTTGAACTGCAGTGCCAAAAAAACCATGCAAACTGAATTCTGACTGAATTCAAACGCAGGGGCTTCTTGCTGTGAGGTGACAGTGTTAGCAATCCATTTTCTTCTGCTTATCCAATTCAGAGTCACTGGACACCTTCAGCTCTTTCACCTCCAGCTCCACCTCCTGTCTTTTTGTTAGTGCCACTGTCTCCAACCCATACATCACTGCGGCTCTCACCACCTTGTAGACCTTCCTTTTCATTCTTGTTTCTATCTCTGTGTCACAAATCACCACTGACACTCGTCTCCTCCCACTCCACTCTGCCTGCACATTCTTTTTCAGTTTTCTTGTGCACTGTCCTTTGTTGTCTTATCGACTGATTGGTATGGTTGACCACAGGTATTTATTCCCCCACCTGTAATCATTGACTGAGCTTTAGAACTGTTTAACTGAATTTGGCTTGTTCATATCTGCCAAACAGGCATTTGGGTTATCCAGGCTCCAGTGTACAGCTCTAACTACTTTTGTGAGTGAATCCTCAGATTCACTGAGGATGCACATTCAGAGGTGGTCTGGGCTGCATACAGCCTCATTCATTTCTTAGTGTGTATTCCAGCATATCCTTGGTCACATTAAACGACCACCTGCTCAGCTGGCATGCATCCCACTGGAAAAAGTACAAAGTGAAAAGTGCAGAAGCTTCTGGACTAAGGCAAAAAAAAAACCCCACCCAAACTGAGTAACGTTTTTTTAAGGTTGAAGGGCTTGATGGGAATTCAGGGTAATAGACTGGTCCTGGTAGCCTCTTCAGCTTTGTAGATGTAGATAGATACAGGTTTACAAAAGTGGGCAAGTTCAGAATTGGCACTGATTTTTGAAAATAAATAATTTAGAATATGTGCTCACATAGAGTGTGGAAGTTAGATGCTATTAAAAGTGGTTGACACGCATGTAGAAAGATGTTTTATGCCTGGATGAACAGGACTTTGTTGTCCTTGGAAAGAGCCAGGCTGAGGGTCTTTGTATTAAAATAGGCTATGCTAACCAACTGCTAGCAGTAGCTTCATACATAGTAATAGTTATATTAATCTAAAACAATCCAAAAAATAAAAGACAGCCTAACTGGATTAATAGAAAGTATTTTTGTAGTAGTTTTGTACTCAAAGCTGTTCTAAAGGCCGTTCCCACTAAATGTGTCATGAAAAATCAGACGAATATTCTTCCGTCTGATCACAATCCAGTGGGAATGGGTCATAATTGTTGCTTAAGTGGTCTGACTCACGTTGGTATTGGTAAAGGAAGTTTCCAGTTGTTCCCCACTTCCATTCAACAATCAGGGGAATTACTTGCTTTATAAGGAAAGAAACTGGGAGAAATACATTTAAATTAATAGAGTAAAATAAAAACTTTCTTTTCCCCAACAGTACTGACAGGAATACTGACAAACCTGTGTGCTTATCAGCCATATTGTACACTGACCGTGTGTTTTGAAAGCTCCATCATCCAAACTTTGGCTCCACGTCTCAACTGCCGCCAGCAGCTCCTGACTCCACTGGTTAAAAAGAGTTTTTCTTTCCTCCGTGCTCGCTGCCTGTACAGACTCAGTCTTGCTATGATTTACTTTGTCTGGGAAAGATAAGAATCTAATAGGTACTGCGGCATTTTCAGATAGACATTTGCTGCATGATTGCCTCATTACAAAGGAATGTCATAAATGTTTCACGTTCAGTTCTAGTTTCCAACTTTTATTTGGCCTGTAAATATCAGTGGCTACACTCTATTAATTCAGTTCAATTCAATTTTTTATATTGTGCTAAATCACAACAACAGTGACCTTAAGTCACCTTATATTGTAAGGTAAAGACCCTACAATATTAAAGAGGAAGCCCAACAATCAGATGGCCCCCAATGAGCAAGCACTTGGCGACAGAGGGAAGGAAAAACTCCCTTTTCAGCTGTGACTGGTTGGGGTACTGCTCACATCTACCCAAACAATATTCTTTAATACATTCTTGGAAACATTTACCTTCTAGGATTTTCTGCAGCTTATCCAGGTACATCAGAGCAGTAGTGTCCTTAACAGTTTTTCTGGTCAGAGCTATCACTTTATCAAGGATGTTCCATACACGCAGGTACTCCTTAGCAGCACTGTCCAAATGCCCAGGCACTAAAACACACACACACATAGACTGAGCATGTTAACATGACACAGCAATATACATCTAGCAGGTATGCATTTCAAACACATGGTGAGTACCATTCAGCCATTGAGGGACAAAGTCTCTGAGATTCTCCTCATCAGCTATCGCACAGCCTAAAATACCTGTACAATGAGAAAATGATTAAGCATTATTATAGATATTTTGTATTTACATCAGACACTGAAAATCTTCGGTATAAATATTTAAGAATGAAACCTATTTCTTCCTATAGATGAGGAAACATCTACACTGACTTGTGCTTCACATTTTATTACTGGCAGTAGAAGTCGCGTAAACCATCGTTCACTGCAGGCTGCCTCTATGCAACCATACTTTCCAATTAGTTGGTTTCATAGCTCTTCTTTGACTGGTTTCCTCTAATTTGTTTTTATAAGTGTAAAAGTATGGCAGTCACTCTCACAATATTTTACTCAGTGCACAACTGGTCAGAAAAGTGCTGTTGAGTTTTCATGCAATAATCTTTAGAAGGATCTAAAGTTATCGGAGGATTGAGAAAATTAGTGTGGGTCATTGTGGTTGCACTGAAATTTGAATGATATTTTGTTAGCAGCGGACTGTGGTAAACATGTATTGCTTGTTTTGTTGGATCTGACTGCCACATTTGACACGGTGGATTGCGCCATGCTGATCACTCAACTACAGCATTGTGTGGGAATTTCTGGCTTGGCACTTTCTTGGATAAAATCGCATCTCTCTAACAGGAACTTTTGTGTTAAGTTGGGTTCGGTTTCATCCTCTGTGGCCTCGTTGCCATTGGGTGTACCTCAGGGATCTATTCTTGGGCCACTACTGTTTTCACTGTCCATTCATCTCCTGCCATCGGGAACAATTTTCCGAAAACACTTTCACTTCATCTATATGCTGACGATTGCCAGCTCTATCTAGCATTTAATCACTCTGATATCTCTTCAGTTGGACTCCTGCTTGATTGTCTTAGCGATGTAAAGTCATGGATGGCTCTAAATTTGTCATTATGTGTCATTAATTAAATAAAATTGGAAATAAATAAATAAGTAAATGTTTTAAATGAAATGAATCAGCATTTAACTAATTATTGAAATATTTATTTAATGAATTAATTCCAGTTTTAATTAATTAATGAAACATTTAATTAATTATTTAATGATGTATTTATTTAATTCATTTTGTCACTCATGGCCCTCCATATACTTACACTGGCTTCCAATTGAATTTAGGATCTATTTTAAAATCCTTTTACTGGCTTTTAAATTTTTAAATGGTCTGGCGCCTGTATATTTGTCCGATCTGCTGCAGCCGTATGTTGTATGCTCTCAGTCCCTAAATTGTTTTCTGGGCTCTTCCTACTCTAAGTGCATTGGTAATCAGAAAGAGATGATTTCTTCTTTGTTGGTTGGTTGATGGGCCACTAAATTAAACCATACCCCACTATCCTGAAGCTACAGTTTAGTTTTTTTTTATATAAACCCTAATAAATAACAGCAAAGATGATAAATGAAAACAACTTAGATTTTCACTAAAAGTCTTGTGGCCTTGCACCTTCCTGTTTTTACATAACCCGCAGGGCAGGTGTAGGACATGCATTTTAGCCTCCACTGATACTTCTGTCATACATCAGTGTAGGGGATTAGGCATCTCCAGAAGGGGCACATTGCTGTAACAGTTGAAACTGTGATGAAACATTTGCAAGCATGAGAAAAACATATAGACTGCACAAAACTACCCTGTACTGACTCTGCAACAATGGAAAGCACTGAGCCACCATGTTTCCCTTTTGATGCTAACAATTTTAGTGGTTCCATTAGTGGTTTAAAGTGGAAAGGCTTCATCGGATCAGTACTGGAAAATAAAATATGTTACATATTCTAGGCATTTTTTTCACACTCATCAAACTGATCTCATATTCCCTGTTCATCCTGTAAGCACTCACCCTGTAACTTGACCATGTCCATCTCTTTCTTTTTCTCCAGCAGCGTTCCATTCTGGAATTTGCTTCCCAGGAGAGACGTTTCAATAAAGAGACCCAACTCTGTAAATCCGGCCTCGTGGGGGCTTATCTCAAACCATTTTCCTAAAAGTTGCGAGAGTGCATTATAAACCACTTAATAAGGGGATAATCTGACATGTCTTTATGTATGTATGTACCTTCTATAGGCCCTTGAGTAAAGCAGTGCTTTTCAATAGCGCAGTAGATGGGATAAGGGTTTGTGGCATTCCTGTTGGCTTCATCTGAAAGACACCGTAGGTCCATCTGTTGGAACACAAGAAAAAAAAAAAAGCCTTAGTCTGTATAGCAGAGAGAGAACTGAATTTCAAATGAGATTTATTTGAAGTATAGTATGTCTTTGTGCTTGCACTTGGTACCTGTTTCATAATTCCAGCTGAAGTTAAGACCCCCCAGATATCAGCAAGAGAGAAGTGCTCTTCTTTTGCTGTCTCACCCAACCAATCCACAGCTTGCTCAAGTTTAATACTTGGAGAATCTAACAGCCTGGACACTGCTGCATCCATGTTGGTGCTAAATTGTGGGTCATTGTACAAGGAGGCCATGGACCTAACAGATAAACCAAGTTAGGCAGGTTTACAAGACAGACGTCAATAGGAAAAATTGGTGCAAGTAAGGTGATTGCACCTTGTAGTGATCCCTTTGTTTATTTTTATTTTTTCTTGTCTTCTTTTTACATTAGACTTGATAATGATTTGTCTACCTGTAAACCTGTAAATTTGTAAAAGGCTGTCCAGGATTTTGTGTCTTGCTGTACTCAGTGATTTTACCAGAATAAAACACACTATTATTCGTTCACTTTTTATATTTTCACCACTGCTTTAGCTGATTTCTTTTGCATTTGCAGCCTGTTTCACAAGCATTGCTTTGAACACATGCTGTGGGTGTACATACAGTACACAGCTTCCAATTTCAAATATCACATATGAAATCAGATCTGTTAGGTACTTAATTAATGAAGCATTTGCCCAGTCCATGCAGTCGGGGCTTTTAATCGTCTTGTCTGTGAATTCATGTCTTCTGTTCTTTGTCTTTGCATCTGGGCCTTTCTCTGCCTGCCACACAGCATCCCACGACAGAAAGTCAATCTTTGTTAGCAGAATATTGAAGTGGGAAGATGGTTCATGTCGTGAACAAACAAGTAGCCTGCCTCTCCCCAAGCCTTGACCTCTCAGAGTTTTGTTCCTGTTAAAAGGGAGTTTTTCCTTCCCACTGTCACAAATTGCTTTATTAGAGGGGCACATTTAATTGTTGGGGTTTTCTCCAGAATACTGTAGGGTCTTTGCATTCAGCACTTACAGAATCTTGAGGTGACGGCTGTTGTGATTTGACAGTAAATAAATGATCCTGAATTGAACTGAGCATCTTTTTGCTCATTCTGAGCCAAAGAAATGAACCAATAAAACTAATCATACAACTGGTACAAAAAGGGGGGTTAGGTCCATTCAGTTCTTCGGTGGTAAATGTTCATGGGAGCTGGTAATCACAAGATAATCCAAAAGAAATATAAATCTTATTATGTCAACCCAAAAGCTTATTAAAATAAATAGAAAAACATACCATATACCAATGAACATGCATGTATGTGCACTAAAGTATATTATTTCTACTTGGTTATTGTAATGACTATTTTATAATATATTCTGGTAAATAAAGAATTCTATTTAATGTTTGTGTCATTGTTTATACCATGTAGACCCTGAAACTCCTCCTAGGTAGAGCAGCGTGTCCAGCAGACCTTCTTTTTCCATTTGATGGAGGGAACCCACCAGACCCACGGCTGCTCTCTGACCTCCACCTGATGCCAACAGAGCAATGTGGGGCACTGAATCCTGGATGAAAATATGAAGGAGAGATATTATTTGATCGCTTCATTGCAATTTTTGGATGCAACAATTAATAACCCTTTCACATCTTTATAGTAAAGCCATCTGTCTGTAACTCATTTTATCATAAAATGTAAAAAAAAAAAAATGCAGGAAAACAGCTAGCAGTGCTCTGCTTAAAGCCAAAAAATCACCTAATAGCACCTCTAATGCCAATTAAAAAATGTGGGGAACTGCTCTCATCTGGTATACTGTTTCTTCTGTTTCTCTCTGTTTTACTCCTCTGACTTTCTCCCTTTACATACATTTTTGCCTTGATTGAGTTTATTTGTGTCTTATTATCTCCCTGGTGTGTATATAGTGTTGTTGTCTTTTCACCCTTGAATTGCTGTGCCTTACGGTGTTTTTTCCTGCTGATTTCTTGCTTTTAGCTTTCCATTTATCTAGCTGTCACTCTGCCTCAGTGTATTGTCTGCATTTGGGCCCACTTTATGGACTATTGCAATGTGGCATCTATAGAGGTAAATTATATTCCTGACTCATTGTGCATTGAGATCAAAGATCAAGGCTTCAGGGGTGTCTGCTAGAAAAGCTTTCAAGAAATTTAGTTTTTCCTTTATGTTTTTGTTTGGTTCGTTTTGTTGGGGGAGTTTCAGTTCTCTGTTATAGCTTGATTAGCTTGAAGCATGAAAACTACTTGGTCATTTTTAAATGGTTTTTAAAAAGCCCATATATAAACCACATCCTAAAGAACCTGTTTTCTCTGTGTTTGTTCCCCCTTTTGAAGCCCATTTATAAAATACAACAAAGGGTACTCCACAAAACTGCCAGGAGAACTCCACAAATCCAACAGAGAAGGAAACTAACATAAATGTAAAGAAACAAATTAAAAAAGAAATGCGTGTTGGGAAAACAGCTTAAACACACATGAGCATGAAAAAAAAACCATCATAAAAAAAGTGAATGACAGAACTATAAATATACTGACGACTATTATAATTAATACAGATGAAGATAATTACACAAAAGGAAGTAAAAACCACAAAAAAACATAATAGAAAACCAGATATCAAAGCAAACAGCTAAAAACGGAAACAAGAGGACACAACTAGGCCTAAACATGATAATAGTGCCAGGCAGACAGAAGGACAAACAGACAGGGAAACACTAAGGGAGCTCAAACTGTTACTGCTACTACTAATAATAATTCTACTAATCAAGACATGAACAAAAACACAAGGTCAGAAAAACCGAGACAAATTGGATCCAAAGCTCCACATCAAAGCTCACCCAAACAGAGAAAAACATCCTTGCTAAAGGGTTGAATTTTGCTGTCACACCGAGACAAATCCCGCTAGTGGAGCTGATCACAGCCACAGAAACAGCAATTCGTAACAACAATATTGCAGAAGTGGAAGCAGAGCAACTACGGATGAAAGTTTCGGCCTGTCTCAGCAATGCAAAGCCTCCAGCATCCAACATCACCATGGAGGAGAGGAAGGCACTCACATCACTTAGTGATGACAACAACATTATCATCCTTCCGGCAGACAAGGGTAGGTGCACAGTATTGCTAAACCAGAAAGACTATCATGAGAAAATTTTGTCACTACTTAGTGATGAAAATACTTATGAGCCCCTGAAACGAGACCCAGGAAGTGGCTACAGGAAGAGGGTGATAGACTGTCTGAAGCAGTTAGAACAAGACAAGGCTATTGACCGGACCTCATACCACAGGCTATACCCAGGGGAGTCTACACCAAGTCTGTATGGTTTACCGAAAATACATAAACAGGGTGCACCTTTAAGACCGATTGTCTGCATGATCAACTCTG
>VUQG01019340.1:0-19017 GCA_015106755.1 Etia nguti | reverse complement strand
TGTATTGAAAACACTTTGATACCTGACAGTTTGGTTGGTTGGTTTGGTGACCATTATCCATTCTGATGTATAGACTTGCAGTTTAACTGCCACTTTAATTTGTAAAGTTTTTCTTTTAATTAAAAAACAACTACTTTGAGATTTATATCCCATTGTCTTTTTTGCACTACTCAGAAGAGGCTGTCCTCCTGCTGACAAAAAAGTAACTATGTAACTTTTACTCTGAGTACATTTTAAATGAGCTACTTTTTACTTTTACTTGAGTAAATTTTTAGACAGGTAATTTTACTTGTACTTGAGTAAAATTTCAGCAAAGTAATAGTACTTTTACTTGAGTAAAATATTTTAGTACTCTTTCCACCTCTGATATTTGCATATAAATTTGCAGAATCTGTAGGTAAGGGTACTGGACGATTTCTGGTTTCCATTTCTAATCTGCTGGTAGTCAAAGTTCTATAGACCAATTTCATTTGGCTTTGGTTGAATTCGGGTATATAGTGAGGAGATGAAAAGAGTGAGTTTACAGTGACCCACAGAGAAAACTGAAAATCTTGACACAGATATCTACTGGCTACACTGGAAGCACAGAAAAAAGTACCCATTGCCACTACTAGCTAAGTCAGCAGACTGACTGATTGTGTTGAAAGCAATTTATTTCAGATTTTAATTCTGCAAGATGTCTAGTCTGTGGGATGCTAGTAACTTCAAGCAGCAAGATGAATCATTATACTGCTGTAATCACATCAACCATTTGGCCATTTTGCATAATATCTGGACAGTGCTCTCTCAACCAGCCATGTCGTACTAATGGACTCTGTTGTCAGGAGACAGACTTGCAGAGAGGGAAAGAAAAATGAAGTTTTAAATCGAAATGTCTGAATTCCTAAAGCGGCAGAGCACCGCACTAGAACGAAAACACATTTATAGCACCTTCAGCTGGCATTAGCATAGAAACTGTAGCTGTAAGCTGTGATTACTGATGGACCAGAACTTTTCACAAACTTGTGTAAACTTGTGTTACATAAAAAGCTACACCAAAATTTTAAAAAGTTGCACATTCATCGATTCAAATCTTATAATAACAGTACATCAGCACATACACTGTGAAGTTAGAATCTGCCACAGCATCTTGAAATGACAACTACAAGTAGTGCAGCAGTCATGACAAAATACAGACCTATATTTTCTCAGTAACTTGTTTAATGGGTCCAAATATGGCAGACCAAAGTGCAGAGCCCCTGAACTCTTACGCATAATTTAAAAAAATGCCTATCTGATTATTGATTTTGATTTTCTAGCATACTCTTAAATGTTTAAGCTAATTATCAAAAAAAAAAAGTGTGGCATGCACTTTACAAAGTGAACTGTGCCTTGAGTTGAGAAAGTGACTTCCAGTACTAATGGGCCCTGCACACCCACACAGGTATTTTCAGTAATTCTGAGTGATTAGACCTCTGCTCAGGTCTGTTGAGGTGGTGGAAAGTTACCTCCTAATGACAGCTGTTCCCATTAAAATATTTTGCAGGTTTTTGGTGAATTTCTGAAAAACCAGTCCCTTTTTTAAAAAGTGCTCTCAAGCACACAAAAAGCCGAGACAACCTGACATTTTAATTGGCCGCCAGTAAATGTGACACATCATGTCATGTTACTGATACTACCCACCGAAGAACTTGGGTAATGTGTAGTTTACAAAGGATTTAAAACATGAAGCTGTGTATTTTTTGTGGTACTAGTCACTTTGGGTATAGATAGACATTTAACAAATTACTTCTTTTCTGCCAAACCCGAGAAAAAGGCATTTACAACAAAATTGTTTTGCTATCACCTCAGTATGGAGAGTTCTACAGGCACATTTCTCACAAGTACAGTCCTAAACAAATGCTGCTGTATTCAAAACTACAAAAACTGGGATGTAACCCTTCAGTGTGTGAATGCCCACATTCCTAGGCTTTTCAATAATACTTTCAAATCATTAAGACATCAATACCATATATCTCACTACAATAGCAACTTTCTATTCAAATAAATCAATATGTTAGATGTATGAAATATGCACAAGTAAATAATACAAAACCAGATTTCAAACCATTTGTGTTTGAAATATCTACACATGAACTGTTGTAGAGATTTCTGCAGGTGTTTTTCTGTTGCCTTTTGGGTTGTTTTTCATCTCTTTCAAGGTTATACAATGTGTCCTTGGTGTGATCTTGCAGGATGCCCACTCCCACAGAGAGCTCTAACAGTCCTGAATTTCATCCATTTGTAGAGTTTGTCTCATAGCAGAATTTGGGAATGTGATTGTAGCCTTTTCAAGCTATGATGCATCTTGTAATTCTCAAGATCAAGGAAAGGTTCATGATCTTTGTTGACAAGAGAAAACTTTGTCAGTAATCAGACTTTTTATGCCTTTATCTGAAGGGAGGGGCACTCTACAACCCACACTTCCAATCTCATCTCGTCTATTGGAACAATTAACTCCAAGTAGATTTTGGAGATTTGATTAGCATAGAAGGTCTCCTTTTCCAGTTGAACAAGAGTGATTCAATAAAGGCAAGAGACATTTGATTGTTTAGTGCAGTCATATTCTGTTTGTATGCAGCTGTGACTTAGAATGATGGTGTTTCAAGGGTTAACAAGGATTTTCATGCTCATAATAAATCCTTTACGTTTCTATTTTCTCAAGTAGAGACAAGATAGTTTAGCAGGATGAGGAAAATCATTTTCTCCCATGAGTCTATACTCACCACTTTCATGCCAAGAAAAGGATCACAAGTGCAAAAATAACCTTAATTTAAAAAGGCTGTCCAAAATGGGCTTTTCATCTGCATTTAAGTGAGTCTTGCCAACTTTAAATATTAAAGCAACTGTAAAATTTGTTTCAAGCTGTTCCAGACAATATGTGGTCTCTTTATACCATAAACCCAGAGTGAACAAAGCTTTTTTTAAAAGTCACAATTGATTATATATTTCGAAAAAGCAAGTTCAAAACAAGGGTTTGTAAATTTGTGAGTTATGTAGGTTATTATCACATGTGGGTAACAAACATTTTATTATAAATATCATTTTTAAAATACAATAAAAAATATTGAAGTAAACAAAGGAAAAAAAGTTGTTCTTTTATTTTAAAAAAGGATGAAAAATGTCAGCATGTTACTGCTTATATAGTCTTTCCAGGAGGGTTGTATATCGTGATGCGGTCCACAATATCTGGGGTTGTTTGCTGACAAGAGGGACTCTCACTCTCTGTATGTTGGCTGTATTCTGCACACAAAACCTGCTGTGAGTATCTGGCAAGCCTGCATCCACTACCTATCCTGACCCTGTTTTGGTAGAGACCACATGGAATATATTTTGTGACCTTGCATCTGGGTCAGGATAGAGGGGTCACTGAAAAGGACTACTGTGCCTAAAACCATTCCAGCAGCAGCTGGCCAAGAAAGAGATAGCTCATGACTAGTGTGACAAAATGCATAAAATAAAAAAACAAACAAACATAGAATACAGCTGATATCTCTTGGTAAAAACTGCCACAGAACAGGCTTCTTAAAGATCCCGGACTTTTTGTCAACTAACCCCTACATACTACATGTTACACACCCATAGAGCCAGATTTACTAAGCAGGTTAAATTAGCATGATGTTGTAATCAGCAAAATATGTCAATAGGAGTGAAAAGTTGTGTAGTTGACCTACTAACAGTGCACCAATTTATAGACTAAGGAGTAGTGACCAACATTCTACCATGAACAAAATACCAGGTCACATTTAAGCAGTAACAGGGTGTGAGTAGTCTGCCAACTGAAATAACAGGTTTTACGACTGTGTTCGAAAGTAGTATCAGTTGAAGTAGTTTGAAACAGTTTCAATATCTTTTTGATATAAAGACACTCTTAAAATATTTTGGGGTGTTGGGTGGTATTACAGCTATTGTCTTTGTAAATCTGACAGCTCAGGTGGCGTGCACTAGTCTGAGAGCTGCATTATTGCAAAATATTACACTTTAACCTGAAATCCGTGACCTTTTCAACAAGTTCATAAGTTTCACTCATTTTGTCTTCGTGTGAACACTACCACTATAACTAACATGTTTTGGTTCCAGTCAATTTCACTACTTAGCAAGTAGTTAAAAAGTGAAATCAGCATTTTACATGCAAACTACAGGTGATGATGGCATGTTAGTGAATCAAATACAGTACAAAGATTTTCTTGGTACAACACCACATACCTTTTTTCATTTTTATTTACCATTTTCACCATGTTACACCAAAAACCTCCAGAAGCCACTTGGCAAGCGGTTGAGGGATACGTATTTTTCCTTAGTTATTGGTGACCAATCTGTAGGCATGGATGACTTAGGCTTTAAAAATAAATTTCACAGTGACTACCATCAACCTCCAGCAACTGCCTGCAACTAGCTGGGAAATACCTACTTTTCCATACCAAATACTGGTTGCCCACTGGTCACCAACCAGTTTCTAGGCCTGTGTGACTGGGGCCTTACTTCAGATGGTAGTCTGTAGGATAAATTTGGAAATCAAGAAGAAAAAGCAAGTGATGCTAAAGATAACAATTAAATGGTGGAGGTAGGAAGAATGTTGCCCACAGTTAAGGAAGGAGTGAAGACATACTCTGGGTAATAGGGAAGAGCTTACCAGATGACTGGGAAAGTGCTGTAGTTCTTATAGTGAGTTGAAAAGGCTTGCAGTGAGTTGTAAGTCTGGACACTAAGGATGAAGAAAAGGACTTGTATCAATTAGCTAGGAAGAGAGATCAAGCTGGAAAGAATGTGCAGCAGGTTAGGGTGATTAAGGACAGAATTGGACATGTGCTAACAAGTAAAGAGAGAGTGTTGAGATGATGGAAAATTAGCTGATTAGATAAAATTAGATTTAAAAAAAGGAGGAATAGAAGAGAGTTAGTCAATCAGAAAGTGCAGAGGATTAGTAAGGAGGAAGTGAGATCAACTATGAAGAGGATGAAGAGTGGAAAGGCAATTGGTCAAGATGAGGTACCTGTTGAGGTATGGGCATGTTTAGGGCAGAGGGCAGTGGACTTGAAGTTAGAGGATGCCTGAGAAATGTTACGGATTTTCAAGAACAAGGATGATGTGCAGATCTGAAGTAACTACAGACGTATAAATCTGATGAGCCACACCAGCCTTTGGAAAGAATTGTTGAAGCTAGGTGAACCGAGGTGATGATCAGTGAGCAGTACCATGGCGTCATGCTGAGCAATAGCACTACAGATCTGATGTTTACTATGAGAGCATTGATGGTGAAGTAGAGAGGTTAAAAGGTTAAAAGGAGTTGTCCTGTTTCTTTCTAGATCTAGCGGAAACGTGACATAGGATACCAAAACAGGACCTGTGCTACTGCATGAGGAAGTCAGGAGTGTCAGAGAAGTATGTGCAGAACATGTAAGAGGACAGTGGGGTAGGGTGTGGGGTAGAAATGACAGAGGGGTTTCAGTTGGAGGTAGGGCTACATCAGGGCTTGCCTCTGAGTCCCTTCTTGTTTGCAGTGGTGATGGACATGCTGACAGATGAGGTCAGGCAGGAATCAACATGGACTATGATTTTCGTAGATGACATTGTAATCTGCAGTGAGAGTAAGGAGCAGTTGAAGCAAGCCTGGGCAGGTGGAGGCATGCAGTGGAGAGAAGAGGATTGAAACTCAGTAGAAACAAAGAGAGAATACATGTGTGTGAATGAGAGATAATCAAGGTAGATGAGTTTAAATACCTGGGGTAAACAATCCAATGCAACGAGCAGTACACAAGAGAGGTGAAGAAAACGAGCATCAGGGGTGATTTGTGACAAAAGGATAGCAGCAAGAGAGAAAGGGAAGGTTTAAAAGATGGTAGGGAGGTGTGCTATGATGTATGGTTTGGAAACAGTGGCACTGAAAAAAAGACAGGAGGCAGAGCTGAAGATGATAGGGTTTTCAAGGGGAGAGACTGGAATGGGCAAGATTAGAAATGAGTACATCAGAGAGACAGCTCAGGTTGAGCGGTTTGGAAGAGTAAGAAGTCAGAGAGGCAAGGCTGAGTATGAGCAGAGGATGGGTAGTGGATATAATGTACAACGGATTTGCCGGGCGGGAGGAAAAGTGGAAGACCACAGAGAAGATTCATGGATGTAGGGAAAGAGGCCATTCAGAGGGTTGGTGCAGCAGAGGAGGATGCTAGAGATAGGGTGAGATGAAGTCAGGTGATCTGCTGTGGCAACCCTACCATACCCACCCAGTCATACTTCCTGCCCAGATTGTTAGTAAATCCCTTACCTGAACACTGATGCTGTGAAATGGGTTGCATCTGACAAAATGGCCTTTAAACTTCTAGAAGTCCTTCTAAAAGGAAGATTTGCCACTCTGCAGCCATATTTGCAATATAATTTAACAAAAGAAACAGAGAGCGAGAGAGACTGAGAGAGAGCTCTTTTATTTCAACGGTAAAAACATTTGTATGTAATCACCAGCACCCCTCTCACACATATACACACACTAATGCTGAAAATGTTCAAATCCCTTGCATTATTCTGTGTCATTATGTTAACTAACACTACTTTTTAGATGTGTGTTAATAATGTAAACAACGTGACTCGATATGCTTTGTTTCCCTTTAGTGCAGCAAGTTGTAGGTCAAAATGCCACAAGAAAAACCAAATAAATAAGTGGGTGCAGTTTTGATCTAGAGGTCCCATACTGTTGGACCAGAGCAAATTCTCCTCATGGTTTTATTGCTCAGGTTTCTAACACCGCTTCCTTCTACTTAACCTTCATTATGTTTTTTTATTCCTATATAGCATGTCATGACCTTTTGATACACAGTATAATCCAACAGATGTGTGTATGAAAATTTAAAAAAAAGGGTACGTGCAGTACATGTGTGTGATAGATTTGGTAGCTTTGTTTTAATGGTGGCGACTACATTCCTTTGTTGTTTTGCTGTTGTTTAGGTTGCTGTTACACATAATCCACCAAATCTCTGACTTTGATTTGTAGATAAGTGGGTACGGCTTGCACAAGAAATTCAGTGTAAAGTGAGTTACTCCAATATAAAATGAACCCCTGCTTTCCTTTACTCATTAAAAACACCAACCACCACCAAACACAAGCCAGTGTACTCCTTGTGCTGGTTGTAAGCCCAGATAGATGGGCCAGCATCAGGAAAGGCATCTGGCATAAAATCTTTGCCAAATCAAACATGAGAATCATCAGTAAGATTTCCGTACCAGATTCATTGAGGTGGAAAATAAAGACAAAGATTTGTATCTGTGGTATGCGGACATGTACAATACCAGTCTAATATTATGGAAAAATGTGTTTAAAAGCAAAAAGTTAGAAATGCAAATTTTACATTCACTGGGTTGCTGGGTTAAAAATTACCTTCGAAATTATTTTATGTGAGAGCTACAGTGAGCTATGGTTTCTATTGCATACATCTGCTCCTCAAAAACGGCATTAACAGACATTCTTCCCTGATTGCTCAATTTTTAATCAAGAAATTTTAGAGTCTGCTCCCATCTGTCTGAAACATCTCAGCACTTATTTCTTTCGTTAGCAAACAGTTACTGATAAAAAAGAATTAAGAAACCCTAATAAAGTCAGAGAGTATTCAACTAATACTCTTAACTCATAAGGGACTATCAATGCTTAAAGTAACAACAACAGCTGTCAGAGAGTTTGATCAAATCAGAAAGTGAGATGAGCCTGATGATAGTTGGTGAGCTGCGGTTTTGACTCAGTCCTCATCAGCAACTCAACACTTCCACTCAGTGATTTATTCTGTCTCAAACGATGCAGAAAATTACTTCATCAGAGCTCCCGTGTTAAATGCTTGTTTGCTGAAAAGTGCTGGTGTTTTAAATTGAAGTCATTATGGGAGGTTTTGTATCCATTTATACTAAAGTTAGAATTGCAGTTCAATTCACAGTATAAACCAAATGTACTGCCCTAACAAATATTCCACCACTCTTGTTTCGCTCTATGTATCTTACTTACAAGTAACCTTTTTGTTGTTATCAATTTATTTGTATTATTTACAGGAGGCCTCTGCTCATGCTCAACCGACTTCATTTCATTCCGCTCAGGTCTGTGACAAAAATACAAATAATGCTGCTAGTGTAAGTCTAAAATAGCAAAACGCACACAAAAAAGAATGAAAGAAAAATTTACACAGTACCTTCTTTTACCCATCCAGACGGTCCTGGAAAAGCAAAACACAAAAAGCTATCAACTAGATATAGATAAAATCAACGTAACACAAAACATCCATCCATCTATCCATCATCCATCCATCTAGTTCCTTCTGCTTTTCCAATTCTGGGTTGCAAGGGTCTGGATCCATATCCCATCTACCACAGGGAGAGAGGTGGGATACACCCTGATCAGTCTGTCACAGGGCTATAAGAACAAATTCATTATTATAACTTTCAGTTGGGCACTGGCATTTTCCTCCTAAAATATTACATGTGGAAAAAAAATACTGAGACACTGTGTAAAATGTAAACACAGAATGCAATAAACCGCATATGAAAATGGTATGAAGACAGCATAGTAAACGTTACAACTTTTAAAAAAAATGCTTATTATAAAGTCCATGACAAAAAAAGACAGCATTAGTGTAATACTAATGGAAAAAATAGTTAGAAAAATTAATAAAATAAAAAATCAATAAGTTGCAAGCTCAAACAATTTAGCAACAGTTCTTCTAAAATACCAAGTAGTTTGTGAACTTCAACACCTGCAGTATATAGTGTATTTTCATGCATCTGTATACAAGGGATATGCTCAAAAACCAATAGCCTGTGGCTGTGATCATTAAAGGCATTAAAAACAGACACAGTTCTACATGTTGCTGGCATCATATCTGAAACGTTTCATCTCGAAAACTGAACAAATCCCTCAACTTTTTTTTGTATTTACAGCTTAGTGCTACCAAAGGTTTTTGGCCACATACCAACTGTTTGCTGCTGGAATCTGTTTAAATTTAGACGGCTAAGAGCTTATGATGGAAAAAAGAAACTGTTTTGGCAATTAGACTTAGAGGATATTCCCTGATGAAAATGAGATAGGAGAGAATGTTTGTGGGCTTAGGTATTCTGAAAATGATGAGAGGAAAGAAGGGTATAGAATAGTATGTGAAAAAGTCCAAAAAATGATTAAACTGACTGGCTGTTTGATCAATGACCCAACCTCTCTCTAAGCTTCCTTCTTTGATTTTCTTTTTTCCCCCATATCTCTTAAAGTTCTTTTCTAAACGCTCTTATTTTGCCCCTTTTAGCTGTCGATCACTCATTGTACTCATTTAAAAAAAGTATTATAAAGATTACTACACAATTTATACTTGTATCATTGCTTCTTTTCCCTCAAGCAGTAACTATGAAAGTGTGTTGGATTGTGTGGACCTGAAGATGTGATTGCTGGCTACAGTCTGCATGCCTTTTGTCTTTTTTGTCCTTTTCCCACATGTGCCTTACACCCATAAATGTCCCAACCATTTTCTGTGTCAGTGTCACAGTAAAAGCATGAGTCATATTTGATTCTCCATAGAAGATGCTACAGCAATTTGCCAGCATGTGCCTTTCCCAGCATGTACTGAGCCAGTGAAAGCCTAGATATGTTGGAATAGGCCTACTCACCAGAGCCGCTTAAGTGAACACGCTCTATGTATGAAAAGAACCCCCTAGTTCTCTTCTTTGACCCTGTCCATAATGTATTGAACTGATTGCCTGACCTCAAAATGACTTTGGATTATAACTCGCCATTGCTATCTACGTCTCTACCAATGAGCTCTCTCATGCTTATGCCTTTCAATCACCAGTCAATCCATTCTTTTCTTTTGAAAAGATAAGTCACTTTCAACACAATTGTATGAAGAGAATCATAAGTCTCTTTTTTTACTTAAGACTTAAATAAAATCCTAATGGCTATGCCTCCTTCATTAAAGACAACACCAGTGCTTCTGTGTGCTGTGCGAAGATTATTCTCTTCTTTTTTGTTTTATCTGTTGTTAGTGGTGTTTCAGTATTGTAATATCAAAAGATGACTATAGATGATCAAATCTAATAGTTTCTGACTTTCTTGTCCCAGATACCTGAACTAGAGAAATATGATTACTTTGTCACTTTGTCAGTGTCAAGAAAAATATTTTTTCTTTCTACTTGTTTTCTTGAAATTGTGTTAAATTTCTACATAATAGTGGGGATTTTAAACACTTTTCGAAACATGTTGGTTGTATGGATTTTTTTTTTTTTAATATTATTCTAGACAGAATTAAAAATATTTCTGGCCAAAGGCAGTACTCATTGGAATTGCAAATCAATTTTAGTTAGCCTCCATGCTGAGTGCCAGCAATGTTGACACCCCAGATGGCTTTAACTTTTTGGTATTTTATTGGGCACGATATGAAAAATAGGGATGGCAGTTTTCCCATTTGAAAAAGTCCTTAGCAAATTCCCTCCCTTTAGTTCAAAGATGGCCGCTGATGTGAACCCCTGTTTTCAAATGCCAACATGATTAGCCTGCCAAGTGCTGCCTAAACAGATCTACAGTAGAATGGTGCATTGCTGAGAGCCAGAGGCCTTATCCTTTCTGCTAGGCACAGAATTGGTCACCTGCACGTTTGAATCAGGTGCTTGCCCTTGCTGCCCCACACTGGAAGTCAGGATTCCTATGTGATTATTTTTCTGGAGGGTTGTAGCATAAGCTGTTAAGAGTTTTAGTAGAAATGCAGAGTCTGCTGCTGACACACTCCTGTCTGGTCAAAGGAAGAAACAAAAACCAAACCCTCCAGCAAGCCACTCTAAATTGCCACAGACATCGTGTGAGACTCAGCTTTTTTAAGAGTGAACTTTGGTTAAAAAAAATGTAAGTAACACTGAAACTGTTATTCTAGATGGAAAAAATGGCAAGATATTCCATGTGACATATTTATAAAAAAAAAACCACACTGCACTCTGCTCTAAACACAGCACCACATGAAATCAGCTTTTATCCCAGTGGGTGATAAATTCAATTCAACTCAATTCAGTTTCAATTATATAGAGCCAAATCATAACAACAGTTGCCTCAAGGTGCTTTATACTGTAAATTAAAGTCCCTACAATAATACAGAGAAAAACCCCTATGAGCAAGCTCTTGGAGACAGTGAGAAGGAAAAATCCTCTTTAAGAGGAAGAAAACTCCGGCAGAACCAGGATCAGGGATCAGGGATGACTGGTTAGGGGTTAGGGGAAATTCTACTTAGCCAAATGAAAAGTAGAACTACCTTCCCTGCCCACATTAGGCACACATGTACCACTGACCACTTCATTAGAAGTTAAGTTGGGAGTAGTAAACAATATGCAAATAGCTTGCTGGTAGTTCAACTACATTAATATGTTTTACAGTGATTTAAGTAGCTAGTGTTTTGCCATCACTTCAGTTGTGTAATACTTACTATACTTCAGACAACTCTGAGGTATAAGAAGATGTGAATGGTCTCTGGCTATGGTTTTCAGTGCTTTTTCAATGAATTATTTAAACATGAATATATTTCTGTTTAGTATAATTTACTGGGAAACTCAGTCCTAGCTCTGCACTTCAGCAGCTATTCTTCCCCGTAGTTCCTGAAAAAAAAAATATTGTGACAATGCACTATAACTTACAGACACACAACTATTTCAACAGAAGGAAACAATTATTTTTAAGTAATGACTGTCAGGACTTAGTAGTCCTGTGTTGTACTTTGTTTTATATTTTGTAACATATGTATAGTATCAATGTGATATTTTTTATAAAATACTTAAATAAAGGAGCTACAGTATATAAATGTATTCGCCTTATACGTATAAATATTTCGGATATATCTCACTTTAATGTAGTCCAGTGCAATGGCACAGCAAGCTACACGTTTAATAATAATCTCTTCACTGTGTCAGTCAAACACAAGTATTACTACCTTCAAAAATGTCAATTCATGTCAAAATGTCAGTTCAAATATCTTGGAACTGTTGGATTTCATTCACAATGTACCGCACACAGACGTCACTAACTATATAGGAGCATATCAGTAACTGTAACATCATATCAATCATTTGTTACATGTTTTTTCAGTGGAGTGAATATAATTTCATGATCATTAATATTAGAAACATGTTTTCGCTCCAAGGTCTTTCAAAACAAGTTGCAAGATTACTATTATAAAATCTTCTTAGCTGTCTTTTGGCTCAACCTGACAAGGTTTTCATATTTTAATTTTAATGGTTTGTTTGTTTGTTTCACATGCTCAAAAGTCTTCAGTAAATTTTAGAGAAATTAGGGTTAATGATGCAGCAGTCCTTTCATACAAATTTGGGTTACAAGAGGTCCCTTAAAAGTTTTTCCAGAATAGGTTAATAATGGAATGGCGGCCATATCTTTTATCTTATGAGTTCCACTCTTTGGTGGTGACATTTTTTAAGGAATGAAAAAAAAAAAAAAGAAAACACTCGCAGGATTACTCGGGAAAAAGAATCCATTTCACTGAGCAGCTTTATTGAATATTCCATTGTCAGACATCCTCATCAATCTAGACTTATAATCCATCATTGTCAAGTGAACAATGCATTAATTTGAAGGAATACATTCCTTTTTCCTTGCACCCGAAGGCAATAATTTTAACAACTGTCAGCAAATTCCTGGAAGCTGTAAGTAGAGCTCAGATCAATTGCCTCCGTAGGAAGGAAGCAATGCGCACATAATACTGGGACGAACTTGATAAAGTTTGTATCATATCCATGCT
Organism: Etia nguti; assembly: GCA_015106755.1. Taxonomy (NCBI): domain Eukaryota; kingdom Metazoa; phylum Chordata; class Actinopteri; order Cichliformes; family Cichlidae; genus Etia; species Etia nguti. The sequence goes on along the minus strand of VUQG01019340.1, from coordinate 6,256 downwards.
TAGGAGCAATCAAAATGCACAGCTGCCAGACTTTGAGCAGTGTTTCTAAGACTGGATGGAATATAATGAAAAATACATTTACAGGGAGCTACGGATGGAGAAACAAAAATAACTGAATGAATATTGTGTTCCACCAGAAAAACTGTTACACTCTAACTGTTCACCCTCTATTCATGTGGCACAGGTGGAACAGCATCTCTATTTGTTTTTTGATCTGTTGCAATCTATAACACCCATTAGCTCAACATAAAACAAGGATTTTTATGTTTTATAAAATAAATACATAAATGATGATTAGATCTTTAGTCAGACAGGCTGCTGACCATGTAGTACACTGGTGAAAACCCCGGAATGTAGCAGTCTAAAAAAAACCCACTACAGATAGATATAAGTGTAGCCTTGAAGCTACATTTATATTTTTATGGTCCAATTTGAGGCATATGTAACCCAAAGACAAGCTGACAGATATAAAACACCTTTATACCCCGTTCAGCCCATCTCTGTGATAGAAGAAGTATATCTGTGTGGATCATGTTATTCAGTCAGCCCTCCTCTCATCCAGGATTGCATGCCGATCAGATGTCATCCAGCTTTATTGATCAGGAATAGAAATAAATCCAATGAAACTAAAGTTTAAATGTCATTTTGAACCATTAGGCAGAAAAAGTCATGGACAAGGAAGAAAAAAGGCAGAGAGAAAGAGTAGTAAAGAAGGAAATAGAAATAGAAATATATGTATATATATTTTACCAGGTAATTATCTGATGCAATCCACATAATCCCCACATCCCTGGGAAAAAAAATACAGCATGTACTGGCATCTTTGCCACATAGGTCAAACGTGTCTCGAGTAGGACGGCACATGATGAAGCTATCGTTCTAAAACCGATATGACAAATGCATTTCCATATTTAGCATACACTAATAAACATTTCAAATTGTAGCGCAAGCTTTCAGAACAGCTGCTTGCTGCTGGAAACTGCTCCTTGAAATGAGGTTAATGAGTCTTAAACTATACAGCAAATGTACCATAAAAGCAGAAAAATGAGCTAAAACAGGCTGAAAAATGATTCATTCCAAAGGACAGTTTAAATTAGAGGATGTCTTAATGATGATGATTACACATTTTTGTAATAAGTAAGTGTTATTCAAACAGGATAAACATTAAAAAATCAGCGTGTAAAAGCTGGATGTGTATTAATGCTACAATGAGGAAACTCTTGACTCCTGAGGTGAAGGGATGACTCAAATGATTATTTCCCACGATTCTCTGTTGGGTGACAATGACTTGCCTGCAGGGAGCGGAAAAATCATTTGAATGTGCATTTACCATATGTGTTGCTGTGTGCTTGCACTCATTTATGTCTGAATTTATCTCTGCATTATAAAGCAAATATATATAAGGGCAAAGTTATATTCCATATTTCAAAACTTGCTTATTTCTCTGGTGTCACTTCACACTCTGACTGCTTGGAAGGGACACATTTTTTGAAGGAAAGCAAATCAGCTCCCTGTTTTTTTTTTGTTTTTGTTTTTTTTAGGGAATAACCCTTTTTTAATTTGCCATAAGATGTTTCTAAGCACCAAGATAAACTTTCCACAGACACTCTTTCTGCTTCATTTGCACTCAGCTCTGTTTTTGTCAAGCTCATCAGTTTTTGGCTATGTCAAAAGCTCTTCCTTTCTAATGGATTTTCTGCTAACAGATTTTCTATTTACGATAAGAGGATGCTCCTAGTCTTTAAAGGCCCAATTGAATGTTGATGGGAGCAGCTATACTCTAAACAAGTTTAGCAGAATTTTTGCATAGCTTTAAAATAAACTGCCAAAGAAAAAGAAAAAAATACATAGGGGCTTTAGTTATCATGTATGCATGGTTTATTTATGCATTTTTTTTCACAGGATATTGAAAATTTCACACATAAGTGCAACTCATAATTGCTTGCATTGCAGCAGATTTGTAAGAGCAGGTGTATGAATTTTTACTTTTTAATTATACTTTATGCATTTTCTCTGCTCAGTGTAGATTTACAGAAAATGCTTGGAGGATATAGTAGCCTATCAACCATATGCAATGCAATTGCAATGCAATGCAATTGGCATATGGACAGATTTAACTATTTTAATTTGGTATTGACACAGAGGTTATGTCAGATTTTGGCGGTGCTAGACTCTGTATGCCCCCTTGCCTGCAACCTACACACTTGTAAACTTTGCCCATTATATAGCTAGACATAAATATCGACGGAAAAAGGAAGGGAAATTCAATAAGGTGACACAATGTCAAAAACAAAATAAAACATGTTTTTTTTCTTGGCATGTTTATGAGCACTTGCATGAATCAAAATCCATTATTTTCTCTTCTTTTATGTGTTACTCTCTACCAACTCTTGAGGGAACTTGGCTCTGGTGGATGCTCCATTAATTTCAACAGCTAGTGTCTAATTGCATCTGTCTGTCTCTAATTTCGCGCAGGGCAGTTGATACTATGCAGGTGATCTATTGGACTTTTTCACTGGAAACCCACCTGCTGTGGCTGGAAGCAACCTGGATGAAAATGGTGAGCCAAAAAACGAAGCTGAGGACTGTTAAACCACAACAGTAGGGTAATACAAAGTGATATCCTTTTGTGAAAAAAAAGGCCTAAGCAGTCAAATGAAAACTTCACGTCATGTTGTTACACTCCACCTACTGCAGTGTTGTGACAGCTGTGATTTTTGAGGTAGAGCATGTTGGTCAGTGATTTGATCACCAGCTCCTTCACTCAGTATGTCTTTGGCACAATTTTGAACCCCAAAAGCTGCTCTCAATGTGCCATAAGTGTGTGTATTTTGGAGCCTAAAATATAGCAGGAGAAACGCAGGGGATGACAAGGAGACGGACCGACGAGGGGCAGAGGACAGGACACACTATATATACATACCAGGTAACAAGGGGGGGAATGCACAACAGGAGGGAGACATGACTGGGATTAATCTGACACAACGAGACACGGGAAGCAAAGCAGGAAAGACTGACATAGGACACGGACTACCAAAGCAAAACAGGAAGTACGAGACAATTCATAAAGACGCAGACTAGACAGTGAGACGTGGAAACATGACGAACTCTGGAAAAGAGGAAACATGAAACACAGGGACAAAAGTAACTAGAGGTGGAACACAGCGAAGACATAGTGACAGAATACTAAGACTAAGCATTCAACACACGGAGAACAGAAACAGAACAGAAACCTAGAAACCAGGAACAGTAAATATAATACAAAACAGAAACCCATAATTCAAGGAGTATAACTTAACCCAAAAACACGAAACGCTGGTTCACCCAGGACCATGACACATTTCTATTATAAACTGAGTCCATTTACCATCTGGGTAAATGTTGAGATTTGCTAATCACCATTTTTATTTGCTGTGTGTTTCCAAATCTAATGCACTTTGCTCAAACTTCAGTTGGTCTTAAACTCAGTATAATAAACAGTGAAGGCAGCCACAGTGACATAACCAAAATGAACAAATCAAAAGAGTGCTAAGATTGCTTCTAGAAAGGCCTGGATACCCTGTATAACACAAACAGAAATAAAAATGACAGAAAGAAATCACAACCCACCGCTATAAATCCCCAAAGAGCATCAAAGCTTGAGGTAAGCCTGCTGGACATAAAACTGACCGGTCAGGGACTGGTCAGTTTTATATCACAGGTCAATGATCCAGATAAAATGTCGGTCCCTTTTGTGAGCTTTGTGCTCTGCAGTTACCTTTGTTTTATTTTGCCATGATGATTATTTTTGTTTTTACTCTAGCTCAACCTTCACTAGTCTGTGTCCATTCTACAGTATTGTTTGGAATGTTCATGCTGTTGGCAAACCCATATTCTTAATCACACTGAGAAAAGGAAAACAATGAGAATGGTAGATGTTTTGTTTTTTGAAAAATTTTAGCCCCTTGCTAGGTGGTTTCTAGGCAACATGATTATGTCATAATATTTAATGTAACTAGGAACCTTCAAGAGCCTAAGATGTACCTGTGTGCAAAGCTCGGTTGCTTTACTTCCTATGGTATAGGAGGAGAAACAACCAGCCAGATTTTATAGAAAGATTAAAATTTGGTAAAGGTACCAAAACTACTGATAAGGTTTACAAAGTGATAGTCTTTTGGAATAGAATAAGTACCTTCACAACATTAATAAAAGCCAGTGCATTTAAATGGGACAACAAATGGTCCAGAGGGGTGTACTACAAAGCGAGATTAATGAGTTAGCCAGCTGTGTCAGCTTAAAGTCAGAGTTTTCAATGTCAAGAAAGTGGCTCTCGTTTCGCCTGGTTAATCACCATGGTAACTTGTGCTGAACACATAACCTGGCTGGGACCAGCACCACTTGTCACTTATTCTTTTATTTACAGTATGTTTTACGTGCAATATAGATTCTCTGCTGGGTGAGTGTTAAATTGCATTATTATGTATTAAATCGGTGAGGCAGACAATGTGGTGCCAAGTCTCTTTTACTCTGCGGGAACACAGAACACACACCAAGAATACCTGTTCAATCAGTAAAATGAATGAAATCACTTTGGTCTTTTGACAAACTGAAACAGTTTCCATGTCTTCATTATGCGGCTGTGGGACAGTAACATTTAATGAATAAATGTATCCAGTTTAAAGTTTCAGAGCTCTAATCTGTCACCTTAGAAACAAACAGCAGCACTGAGAGTGCACTCGGCCATAAAGTAATTAACTTGAATAATCATATTTATTTTACCGCTCCGTGCACTAAATCCCGAGATTAACAGTTTTCTGTAGGAATAATCTCTTGTCTTATTTGAAGCAGTGTTGTATTTTACTATTATACTTGTATATTCTCTTTATATTTTTAATCACCATTTTATCATCATCATCATCATCTGATAACACCTGATTAGAGAAGGGATCATTCTGAGTCACATGACCCACAAAATACTCAATCAGAAAACCCTGCTTAACACTGAAAGTTGATAGGCAGAAAAGGCCTGGCTATAGTGAACTTCATTTGTAGTTTACCCCTCTGAGCAAATGACCATATGAGGATGAGTTTGAATTATTGCTTTGAACATGTAAGTCATGACACCTACATAAAAGTAGTTTATAAAGTGCTTTAAGTCCTCAAGTGGAGTAGAGAAGCTATAAGAACCAGTCGACTTACTTATGAGTACAACAACTCTGTCATTTCACTGCACATCTATGAATTAGACTGAACCAGTTCCTGTTTTGATTTATTCAGAATTTCACCACAGAACATTTAGGGTGAATATGAGCATGTTTTATAATAAGGAAACTAGTGTGACTCACACACACTGCTTACAGTGGAATACTTACTCGCAATGCATTCAGGTTGGTGTTCAGGTGGAGAACAGTCACATGTTTTTGACAAGTGTAAGCGCATGAGCAATAATTTTGATTTATAGTTGACAGTTATTCACCAAAAATGTCTGAACCTTTCCCTTTCTCCACCTGTGAATCATCCTCACTTGTCTGATTTGCTTATTGGCCAGGATAGAAACATCCTAGTTATTTATGTACAATTTCTTCACAGCAGTGTGAACAAATGAACCACAGGGTCACAAAAAAAACAGTAGGCAGCAGGTTAATGACATGTCATCAAGATCCTGTACAAAGTTTTTGGTAATTTCCTCTCAGACGGCTGATTATTAAAAGTAAAAAAGGTTTTCTGAAATTACTTAAAAGAAATATGTTGTAATGGGAACAGGGAACAATCAGGAAATGAATGGACACATGTTTGACTTTGTTTCCTCACATGATGTTGTGTCCAAATCCAAAATGAACTATTAAAATGAGTTTGAAGCAGCCCATTAATATGAAGGCAGACTGCTACAGCCACTGTATTTGAGTCAAATATGAGAGCAATCAAAAAGAACTACCTCCTCATCAATAAACCACAACGATCCCATCCATCTCTCTAGAGCTATGATGGATAGACATGGACCAGTCTAATTAAAGGATGAATTATGGAATGGATTCAATTCATCACTATTCTGTCATTGCTATTAAATTCACAGTCAGTCCCATTTTTCCATATCTGGGTTGTGCCGCTTTTCTGCAACTATCAATCATATATCAAGAAAAAAAATTTAGTCCCAGCAGGGGATCTTATGTAGTTTATCTGGGCCAAACTTCTGGTAGAACAACTCTCTGCTTTAGGTATTCATGTTAATACAGGCCTTATGCATAATGATCCCCAGCGTTCATACTGATGAACCCTT
>VUQG01019339.1:12782-25555 GCA_015106755.1 Etia nguti | reverse complement strand
TTATTGAACAGAGTAGCGAATTTCCATTTTTATGCTCCTGTTACTAAAACTGTTGTTGAAAAAGTAAAGATGTGTGTTGGTTTAATTAAATGTTGGACAAATAAAGTTTTTCTTTTGAACTAATATGCATTTTTCTCACAGCATAGTATTCTGTTTCTATTAGTAGTTTGATAAAGGTTATATGTTCGGTCCCTGTGAGTTTTATGGATATAACCTTTGTATCGTCTCATCGCTCGGATCAGCAGGTGTTGTTCCAGTATGGGAGTGTTTCCTGTTTGAATTTTGGGCTTTCTTCTCAGTCATACACACACACCAAAAAGATTTTATAAATTAGGATCAGCGGTGTATTGATCCTGCCTGTAATAACAGCTAATATTGCTGCTCTTGAAAGACTCACACAAGAGTGAGTCTTTATAGAAGTGTAAAATTGAATGGTTAGAATAAACCTTTTAACAAGACTCATCATGACTCAGCACCTGAATGCACAGTGAAAGAAAAATCAGGCAAATGTACGTTTGAGCATTTATTAAGCTAAGTGTGTCCGGATTAATTACAAATTGGTATCAAAATCTCTCGTAGTATAGAAGTGCCTGATACATATTTTAATATACCTTAAAGCGAACACTAATGAATCATCAGATTTAACTTGTCTTGCCCAGAGGTGACAGGAAACACGATCCTTCTATAAAAATGTTTTATTCCGCTGCTTTCCTTACTTTAGACCTTGTAGATAAACTTGTCTGTTTCTCTTTAAAACTTCTAATGCTGCCATAAATTCTTTAGAGAGACCTTTAGCATGTACTAATAAAAGACACTGATCAACTGACAAAACAGACATACAGAAATTCATAGAAGTCTGCGTATAATCAAAGGTAAACATTTTTTTTTCTGTGCAAGATGAGCAAAGGCGAAAACAATGCTAACAATTAAAAATACTACAATTCTCAGTGTATTTCAGGTGCTATGAAACGAGCCTTCTTTGCACTCGCCCCCATGCTTGAACACACTGTACACACCGTCCCTTATCAGGACACTCATAATAAAAACTGCACTCTGATCCAGTGAGTTTTCCCTCCCAGTCTCATACCTGAGAGAAGTTGTGGCTGGACCGAAGGTAAGAGCACAGAGCTGGCCTTTTTTCCATCTGATTCCTTGTTTTGAATATTCTGCTCATTTACTGGATGCTTATAAAACTGAATCTCATAAGAAAAATCTGAACATACTAGAAGCTGTTTGTTTTAGAAGCGAAAACTAGGTCGCTTTCCTGTTGTGCTTACCGATCATGTGCTCACCTCACCTACTTCTCATGTGATTGTTTTGGGTTCTTTTGTTTGCTTTTGTTTAATAATTTATTTTTAAAAAACTTTTAATGCGAAATCACCTCAAAGTACGAGCAGAGTGTTTGTGGCTTTACTATTTTCAAAATGTTGAAATCTTGTAATCTGTCTCCTTCCCTGTATTTTACATTTAAGAAAATAGCAATATAATTTTGGCAAAACCCTAACTTTGGCAACTGAGCAAGCCTTAAAAGCCATTTTTAACACAGTGACCTACTTTTTTTTAATTCAAGGCTGCGAATCAGTTAAACTGCCCTTTTCATTGTGGTTACCTTGATTTTTGGCTTGGTGCAGCAGCTTTATTAGTATTTTGAGTTTTTTAAGCCTCTTTATAATGAAAATAATTTGAAAATATATCTGTCTTTCCATTCCATCTGATAGTGAATGCTTAATTATTTAATAAACAGGTAAGATATAATGATTTACTCATGAAAAAGGAACTGTCACAAATTTAATTCAAGGTTTATTTGACAGACACTTCATTCCTATAATCATGTTGTATAAAAACAATGCTTTCTGAGTCATAGTCAAAGTCATAGTCTCATGAGACATACAATACATATACACCCAGGTTGCATTATTATTTACTTCATTTAACAAGTCAGAGTTTGGTAACTTGTGGAATCGCTCATCCATCTCGCCTCTCTGGTTCACAGTTTTGAAATCCACGCTCACTAATATAACAGCAGCCTAAAATAAGCTAAGATTTTATATGCTATCAGGCTACTTGTAATCTATTTAATATTCCAAGTTGTCACCGGAATGCTTTACGAGTATCATGGAACAAGTGCAGTCATCCTGTCTCTGCGTAATATCACTGACAGGAATAGCTAAACTAAATGACTGCAAATTATATGGGGCTACTGTAGTACAAAGTGCTGCTTTGTAAGAAATCTGCTTCTTGAACCTCTTATCTATCTTAGTACAATCAAGGCAGGCAATAAAAGCTTCTTGGAGATTTCACAGTACCTATGACCAAACACCGATGGGTTTAAAGTTCAAAATATACACATTTTCCAACTGATACAAAAAGATCTAAAAATGGAAAATTTTGATTGAAAGGGTGTCAGCAAGCCTATACAACAAGCATATTGTAGATCTTTAAATTTTTACTGCACTGTTTTTAGATCACTGATGACAAAAATCTTTATTTTTATTTTTTTTGTTTTACCTGTTTGCCTTTCAGGTTCACTCAGTGGTTTGTCACTCCACTGTCCTTTTGGCCCATTAAGAGTTCATTCACCAGGTTTAAGGATGTTTATGGACTACAGTACCTTTCTAGAGTAAGACTCATTTCTTTTCATTGATACTTTTCTATGGTAATTACTTTCCTGTGCTGTGTGCACTACGTATTATTGGCTGAAAAAATGCTTTTTTCCCTCTGTTTGTTTGATCTTATTAAAACAGCAAACTAATAAATTGGTAACATCTTCCAGCACCAGGGAAGGCTGAGAGTTTTCAAACTGTGCCAGAGTTGTTCGATAACCTGTTCTCTGCTTTCTCCAAGGATCTTCCTGGGCATCCTGGGTTTTGGTCTTGCCATCATGTTCTGCACCACTTTCTGCAGAGCATGCAGTCGCCTAAGGGAGGAGCAGGTATCGAGGGAGGCTATGAGACGTGGCGACCAGGGTAGGCTCCCACAGTCCATATATTTCATTCCCTTCCCCAGGAGTATATCACAGCAGGATAGCGAAGATCAAGGTGGTGATGCCATCAGACCACCAAGATACAGCACAACAGTCTACTCAGGACCCCCACCTGCCTATAATGAGGTGATTATGATTTTGTCTGCAGCTCTTTCTATTGCACTAACAAAATAATGCACGCATGTATCAGTACATTTTGCCTATTGCTAAATTATAGCTCTGTTTTTCTCTATGCATTCCAGCTGGAATTTAAGCCTGATGATCTCCCACCTGCTTATAATGAACAAAGCATTTCTATGTATCCCATAACACCCCCACCGCCTCACCCAGACATGGTTGAACCACAGGTACAGTCACAATCATAAGGAAAAATCATTATAGTGTCGAGGTTATGGACGCTCACGATATTGCACTGCCTCGTGGACATAAGTAACGAGAAGTTCTAATCTGTTAAGGGTTTTTTTTATTGTCAGATTCGTTTCCTTTATTGTTTTAAGGCATGTGATGATGGCACGAAGAGAATCAAAGTTGTGGAAATGAAATAGGTTCAAAGTTACAACATTGTAAACGTGTTTCTGGTTCAGCTTGTTCTCTCTGTGTGTTCATTAGCAGGATATTGAAGAAGTGTCCTATCAGGTATTTATTACATTTAGCGCAGAGCTGAACTGAAATACATGTTGTTTTGGTTTGTGCTCAACATCTTGAGGATGAGATGCATTTTTTTCACCACTTTTACACACTTTATTTCAACAGATAGTGAAAGCGATGGCACTCATGGCATTTACAATAACACTGTGAGAAACTGAAACGGTTGCATTTTGCTTGTTCACACTCTGTATATTTACTAAAAGGATTTAGATGGTTGCTATTCATTCTTTCATCAAAATATTAGCTTTGGATGGCTATTTTGGAAAGCACAGCATGTATTCTCTGGGTGCTTTTTAGTTGATGTTCTAAACAAGCACATACAGTGAGGTACATGATAATGAAGTGTGCCTGACAAGCATGTATTTTTATATATGTATGCCGGAAAACTTATGTGACTGTAATAATGTGGTTGCAGTGATGTGGTATTCACATTATGCTAGAAGAGGCCTTTTTCACAGCAGACATTTTAACTAATGACGGGGACCGCATAGGTGTAACTGATTGTTCAGCCATTGATTATGGCTGAACAATCAGTTAGTGCTATTTATTACAGCTGTTCGGGTGCCATTCGTTTCCTGTTGTGATTTCTGAAAACTTGCTTTAAGACTTTCATAAAACAGTGACTTTACTAGAAATGAAATGTGTAAATAGACAAAATTCACAAATAAATTGTTCAAATTGTTCTCAGAAAAAAAAAATGTTAATGATATTTATAGTAGCTGGTCTACTTAAAGGTCTCTGAACGGAAAGACAAAAAATGTTTGTGTTACTCCAACAATGTCTGTAATATCAACCAGGAAATAGGGGTTAGAAAAAGGCTTCAATGGAAATTATTCATTTATATTTAGATGGAAATTTTCCATCTAAATATATGTTTTCATAATAATGATTATATCAGATGTACATATTGTGGATACGTTTAAATAAAGAAAAACACTAAATCAAGATTGTCATAAATTTCAACAAAGTTGGAATAAAAGTTGAAATGTTTTACAAAGATTCACTTTGGTGCAACTTTCTTTGGCTTGAGAAATTCTTGGGTTGCTTTTGCAGTAGGTTTTGAGTCAATATCTTCTGAAGTGCCGTTAAGAGTTATCCAATTAGTTTGGCAACATTTGGCTGAATCTGAGCAGTCATACAAGCTCATACCATAACACTGCCTCCATTGTGTTTGACAGATGATATGGTATCCTTTGAACAAAGAGCTGTTTCTTTGCTACTTTTCTTGAGTGTAGCCATTAGTTTTTATGTCATTGTAAACTTTTCAATTCAATATTTTCATTTTACATAACTCCAAATCCCAACAACAATCACCTCGAGTCGCTACAATAACAAAGCGAAATCCCAACAATCAAAATACCTCCTATGAGCAAGCACTTGGCAACAGCGGGAAGGAAAAACTCCCTTTTAACAGGAGGAAACCTCCGACAAGCTCAGGGAGCGGCAGCCATCTGCATGACCAGATGGGATTAAGGGGAAGAAGACAGGACAAAAGAGTGTAAACCCACTGCACGAAGTCATCTCTTGATTGGAGATTCCCACTGACCTCCATGAGAGCGTCCTTGACTTTACTAGATGTTGTGATTTTTTTTTTTTTTTACTAACAAAAGAAAGAATTATTCTTTAGTCCACTTTAGTTGTCTTCTGAGGTCTTTCAGCCCTTTTGGTGTTGCCAAGCCAACATAATTTTTGAGTTGTGCCAGATTGTTAGTGGCCACTCCTGCAGTTTTTGTTATCTCTCTGACAGATTTATTTATTTATTATTTATTTTCAGCCTAATGATGGCTTCCTTTCACTTGCACTGACTGACTCTTTGGATCTCAGTTGCAGTTCAAAACTACTACATGCATGTTTAACACATTTCCAGGTTCTTTCATCTGCTTAATTTGTCATGGAATAACAGGACTGCCTCTGAAAATGGAGTCCTATGTATAAAAATGGTTCCTAAACACTTATTTTTGTTGAGCCCCCTTGAATTACAGTTGAAAGTCTTAACTTCAATCACACCTTGATTATTTGATTTCAAATCCATTTGTGTGGTGTACAGAAACAATGTGCCCTTGTCCAAATACTTATGTATCTAACTTTGCCTGACAATTATAGTTTTGTTCACTTTTTTCAATGAATCCTTTAATATGTAACACTTCTGCTTATTGACACTTGGTTAGGTTTAATTTTACACAGAACCACATACAATGTAATGCTAGATACACCAAAGTTTTATGGTTAGTTTTCTTTTCTATTTTTTTAAACTTACTTTCCTTCCTGTTATTTGGATTTTGATATGTTTGGGATGTCAACTACAGTCATGGTGTCATTATGTCAGCTTTTAAAACTTCACAGCAACAACCCACTTACCTGCTGCACGAACTATTCTCTGTCAGCTTCCTGATAGCCAAATGACTAATCACAGGAGAAGACAAAGTCCTTCTTTTATGACAGTATAATATCACATAGGGAGTGTCTCTTCAAATGGTCGAATCTAACTTAACACTAGGGGGCACTCCAAGCGTGTAGACACTCATGCTTATTTTCTTTTTTTGTCGTCTTGTAGTTTCCAGGTCTTTACTTTGCTAAACGTACATTTATCTGTTTTGTTATAATTATGTAATTTTGTTAAACACATGGTCACAGATCTGTTAAAGTTTTATGTTACTCTGATGCTAATCTGGTTATTTTTACTTTCTGCACAACTGCATTGCATTTTGTGAATAAGTATCTTACTAGAAGTAGTAAGTAAGCCTCTTACTATTAAAGACTTTGAAGGAAGCAGTCTAGGATTAACACCTGGAATGTGTATTATCAAACTCTTACAAGGTCCCCAAAAGGCAAAACTGCTGTTGACCCCTGTGTGGGCACATCTACTTGAGTCCTGCATGAGCGAGAGTGGATTTGCCCTGATCACACAGTCCCACAGTTCACCCACTGTTAGATCTGCTAAGGCATGTTTGCTGGAGTACTGCTAGACTAGACGAGACTTACTCACATATCTCTTTAAAGGAGTAATATAAATGTTTGCCAAAGGAGAAATACACTAAAGTAGGAGATTTTGACATTTCTTTCAGCCTTGATAGGAGTCAAAACAATAACCTCCACAAATGGAAAAAGTTCTGCTTCTTTTCCTGCTGTTACACCGTGTACTTACTCCCACCTTTTCTCAGTCTCTGTTATTTCCTTTATTCCTTCATACTCACAATGCCATGTTTTACTATTTTCTTCATTCAAAAAGCAATAAAGTGTAATTACTGAAGTTATGCAACACTCTCTGAATTTAAAGCTACAACACTCTTTTCAGTAAGCTGAAGTAAGCTCTAATCTTTCCTTTTCTCAGGCTTTGTTGTGGCTCCTCTGCTCACTGTTCTCCAAAGCACACTTGGAATCAGGGGCGAATCTACCGCAGTGGCATGGGGTGGCATGTGCCACCCTAAAATATTCTCTTGCCACCCCTAGTGCCACCCTAGTTTTGCATATGACAATGTTGTTTATTAAAATAAGGTAGCACTGACACATTGAAATGTGAAATGTGTGTATACCTGCTGAATATGACGTATTTTTAGCCATATATAGTACATATTACAAAATGTAACACCTGTATATGTGTAAAGAAATGGTTTTGATTATGCCACGCCATCTGATTTCAATGCCACCCTAAGAAAATTTCTCTTGAATCACCCCTGATTAGAATCATGTACTAGTACATCATGTGGCTAACTGTTTCCCTGTAAGAGTGTCACACACATATCTGTTCCCAGTATAACGTTGGAAGAAGTGTATAAATGAAACTTGCGGGAATCCCCCTGTGAGCACTTGCATAGACATTCACTGTGTAGGCTATTGCTTTCTTGCTAGTAAATAAATGCATTGGAACATGTTAATCTGTGTCTCACTTCATAAGAGATGTTTTCTAACATCCTTTCTCTACTGATGTTCATACAACCATCATCTCCTTCGCTTATCCTCCCTGGACTACCCTTTAGGGCCCACAGTGGACTGAAGCTGCACAAAGCTGATCTAACTTGATGCAATTACTGTGAAATCCAACCCTGCCATTGCTTACCAGGTTTTAAACTAACTTCCCATGGGGTTTGGTAAAATAATGTGCCCTTCAGCTTTTATTTAATTTATTTGAAAGACAATGAGAAATGCAGTATTTTTTCTTCCCTTGTTTATAAAAGAATTTTGAAATACAATTTAAGGAACTCAGCTGCTGGTTAAGTCATTCTTAGCCTCCTTACATGCTTTGTATTAGTGACATAAACTACCTTGAGGGGACTTCTGTTGTGATTTGGTGCTATATAAACAAAATTGAATTGAAAGAATTGGATTAAATTGACATGTGGGCAGTTCTGGAGGTCGGTCCTTCAGCCAAACTGCAAAGAAATCTGCTAAAATTATTTCAGTCCACGTGTGTTAAGTCTTCACCCTGTTTGTTCTGAAAGAGAAATGTGGGATGGATTTAGAGAAAGAAATTCCCTCGAGGCTGCACAGACAGAGAGGAGCATGCAGATAATATAAAAAGGAATGCATGGGGATAGATCTGTGAATGTGACGGTCTCGGCCACAGAACAGAAGTTTAGAGCAAGAGAACTGCTAAAGAAAGGTATGACAGAAAGTAAAGAAAATATTCTGAGATGACTGACAGTCGTGTACAGTATCCTCTCCCCCTGCTTCATTCTCTTTATCTGCTGCTTCTCAAACATGCACTGGAGAGTGCATGGCATTGCTCTGTCAGGTCTTTCCTTGTGCTGCTATCTTTGTCTGGCCTCTGTCATCAGAGGACTGTAACTCTTAATGAACACTCTCTGCACTATCTGTGAACTCGTTTGCTAATCACAGTAACTGACATTCACACTGACACATGCCACCTTCGATCCAGGATACTGAGTTGCAGGAGATCATTGTCCCTTTCAAGCTTCTTTTCTTTTTTTATCTTTTTTTTTAATTCAGCTGTGAAACTTCTGGTATTTGTTTTTAGTCATTTTCATGTAAAATTAACCAATGATTGTAAGGTGGGCTTAGCAAATTTACCAACAAACTCTGAGCTGAAGCATACTGGTTAACGTTCTATTACTATGCTACATCACTGAACAAATAGATGACAAAAATGGCTTCACTGTCCAATTAAGTTAGCAAAAAATCTAAAAGACTAAACAAGCTTCACAAAGGGAAAACCAGCTCATATGGAATTCCTCCAGCAGTCTTGGGAATGTATGATTAATTCATGATTAACAAAACGATAAGACTGCCCTTTGTTCACAGCAACAATGCTAAAATACCAGATTCAGGCGAATACTCATTACTGGATCTGCTTCAGAACTCCAGAGTGCTACTTATTGTACCAATCGCTGATATGTAACCAAACCTAACCTGCATTTAAAGTCACACCTTAAACAAAAGTAACATTCAGTTCAGTTTAATTCAGTTCAATTTTATTTATATAGCAACAAATTACAACAACAGTTGTCTCAAGGCGCTTTATATTGTAAGGTAAAGACCCTACAATAATGACAGTTACAAAAGTTATATTTATACGTACGAAAACACAACACGGAATTTTTGATATACAACATGTTTGTCGAGAATTTTCAGATTTACTTCTATAAAACTCTGAAATTCCCTTCCAATTGCTGACAATTGAAAGGCAAACTGAGTTATATTATTGCCATGCTACTTATTTACAATCCTCATTGTTAAAATGAACCTTCTCTGTTCTACATCAAATACAAAATCGAAGAATCATAATTACGAACAAATTATGGCAATGCTTTTGTTGAATCCCATTTAAATTGAAATGAATTTGTATGTTACATGCATGCTTGAATAAAGTATCTGTACATAACTCTGCATTATTGTATCTAACTGGTAACCAAAAATATCTCTTGGGGCATGGTTGAAACTCCCAAACCTAAAAATAGCATTAGGCTGTCTTTCTTTGATGTGTCTGTATGTGAGTATGCATTTCCTTTCATTAATAGGACAGGACTGGTAACCATGGAGCCAAACTTCGGAGGGGTGTTTGTTGATGCACAACATTCAAGCATGTGCTGACATGATAACCCAGTTTAGCCCAGGTAAACACTGTGAATCTATTTAAAGATGGTGATTCACTTCTGACCAGCAGATAGCTAAAGTGTGTCAGCCCTTGTTGTGGGACCCCGTCTGCCTTAACGGAGAGTTACCGTCCCATTTTCCTGCAGTCATGAACGACACTGCAAGGTTTTGGAACTCCAGTCAGCTAATTTAAATCAAGTGGCATCTTCTAGGGCTGAAAATTTCAGCCATTGGAGAAGTACCAGAAAAACAGCAGACTTTAATAAAACTATAGACAAAGAACAGCCTGTCCAAGAAGTCTGTCCTTTGGTTTTAATTAGTATTTTATGTGTATGTTACTTGTCACGTTTATATAAATAAAGGTTAAATAATAAAATTAAAAATTAAAAATGTATTACGTACTGGATTAAAGTCGGTGACGAGGAGGGAGTTCACACAAGAAATTCACTTAAATATAAAATAACTTATTAAAGATAACCTAACCAAGACACAAAGATCACCAATACATGGATGTAAGGTGGAGTGAAAGAGAGAGACTAAGCAGGTTATCTGGGCTAGTTTTTATACCCTCCGAGACACAGGCGACACGTATTAGCTGATCCTCACATGCCAGCCAGTCAACAGCAGACCATGGCTTTCATGAGTGCGGGAGGGTCGTAACAGTAAGCCTATCATACAAATGTGGTCATAAAATGCGGAGTCTTCAAAATGTCACCATGTCTGTGTTAATCATTTAGAGCCTGGAAAGGTGGAGGTGTGCTAAATAGAAAAAAGGAATGACAGTAGAAGCAAGACTGAATGCATGTGTGCAAATGAGATGAAGGCAGGTGGAAAGGTGATGATGCAAGGATTAGAGAAAGTGAAGCTGGATGAGTTCAAATACCTGGGATCAGCCATGGAAAGCAATGGACTGCGCAAAGGAAAGATGAAAAAGAGAGTCCAGATAGGGTGTAGTGGGCGGAGATGATAGAAGGCTAGCAGCAAGAGTAAAAGACAGCTTTACCACTCAGTGGTGAGACCTTCTGTGAAATATGGTTTGGATAAGGTGGCATCAATAAAAAGACAGGAGCCCAAGATAAAGGTAGTAGAATTGAAGATTCTAAGATTTTTACCTGGAGTGACCAGAAGGGGCGATATTAGACATAAGTATATCAGAACAACAGCTCAGGTCAAGGGGTTTGGAAACAAAGTTATAAAGTCAAGGTTGACATTGTTTGGACATGAGAGAGGATATATTGGACAAGGGATGCTGAATTTGGAGCAGCAGAGCAGGTGAGAGAGACCACAGAGGAGGTTCATGGATGCAGTGATGGAGGAGATGCTGAAGACTGGTGTGACAGAAGTGGATGCTAGGGATAGGGTGAGCTGGAGGCAGATGATCCACTGTGGCGATGTGGAGGTGGTTTTTATATGTATAATGTATTTAATTCTGATATTAAGTGTGCATTGATTTTAAAACTAAAATCAAATAGAACTATAGCTTAATGACATCTCTCCCTTGAGAAACATTTAGTTGTCTAAGGGGTGAGACAGGAAATGTCTGTATGCTGTCTGGAAATACTCGGCCAACTGCATCACTTTCTTGTCGAGACTGAACCACAATTGACCAGTGTTAATGGGACCGTAACACAAAATCTACTGAGATTTGACTGCACGTCTGCCTTACAAACTAGCTTACCTTTTGTTTGACAATGGAAAAGAAACCTAAAATAAGATGCACAAGAAAAGCACAGTATATTTATTATTCCCTTGGGCTTATTTTTTATTTTTTTTATAATTTAGTCACTGTAATGAACTTTCACCTCCACCTAATAATCTTACATTATTCTAAGATTTACTGTTTGGTTGCTGGTTCCTGTTCAAAGGTGGAGAAAATCCACCTCAGTAATTTACTCACTAAGGTTTTCCAGTACTACAGCAACTTGAATGGAAATATTAACATATGCATGCTTGTGGCAATAAAATAATTTTAGCATGTTGCCCTTGTGCACTCTTCTGCACACTGCCGAGGAGTAACTCAAGCAGCAAGCCTTCAGGCAAAACTGCCACAGTATATGCTGTCAAATCGCTTTATCAGTTTATTAGCATCAGTAAAACACTAAAATCTTTCTCAGATGAGAAAACTGAACTCAAACATCCCCATCAGTGTAAAACATATGGGAAGTATAAAAATATGTTTATAGAACGTATGCATTTCTTTAAATTGGACAATAACTGGCACGACGCTACACAAGGAATTGGAAACAATGGGTTCTCACAACTGATGCAGGGCAGGGGGGTGGTGGGCATAGACACATGTACAAGCTTTGTTTCTCTTTATTCTCTGCATGAAAAACGAGCACAATGAACACTATTCTTTGGCTTCATGATTTTAATGTATTCAAAAAAGACTGACAGAGGCTGTTTTCACTGTTTCTGCACAAGAGTGACTGTATTTTCCTTTGTGGGTGTTCTCTCAACAAATATGGCTTTCAGGTTATAATGGTTGCGTGTTTTTATGTTTATGTTCTGTTCCAAAAGCGACACCTTAAAAGTCTCACAGGAGAAATAGTACAGAAAACTATAGATCAAGTGCGTCGGTGTTCCCATTTGCGTCAAAGTATTTCTAACAAATCGAGAGGAGGGGGTGTGGCACCACACAACCTCGCACCTCTCTCTCTCCTCTCTCTCTCTCTGCTTTGATGGAGTGGTTACATAACAGAACTCGACATCCAGCAAGGCAGATCAACTCCAATACAAACAACTGACTGAGCTCTCGTCCGCGCTCTCTCTCTCTCTTTCCTCTCTCTTTCTTTCTCCACGCCCTATCTTTTATCCAAGTCCTCCTATAGGTTCGGTACAGAGGTAACAGAAAGACCCTCGGCTTTATAAACATCCACTTTGTTCACTTTGCCTCGCGGCTTGTTCCATTCCTTTTATTTATCCTCGTTCTCCTCAGCACGCACCAAGATGCCCAGCAAGAGGAAGAAGAACAAGCGTCGCATGAGAAGGGTGGTAAGTGGTGCCATGCGCACTTTTTCCGTCAGGTGTTTATTCTTAAATTAAGTATAGAGTATTATGGGGTAAAATAATGCTCTGCAAAAACATGGAT
>VUQG01019339.1:0-11955 GCA_015106755.1 Etia nguti | reverse complement strand
AAGAAAAAAATCAATCAATAAATTTAAAAAATAAATAAATAAATAAATAAATAAATATATATATATATATATATATATATATATATATATATATATATATATATATATATATATATATATATAGATAGATAGATAGATAGATAGATAGATAGATAACAACAACAGCAACAAAAAACATGCACTGATGCACTGGTAAGCCTTTTCAGTGCAGACTTCTTCTGGCATCCTTCCTCATTGCCTCTGCCCCTAACCCCCACCAAACTTAAGCTTCTGGCTGGCTGACCAGTGCATGACTCTGAACACCACACATCTGTATTTGGTAATGTGTTGACTGAAGGAATGTCTTGCCCCACTTTAGCCAGAGTGGACTCTGCACAGTCTCTCTCATTCTTCCACAGTCTGGCAGTGACAGATGAAAATGACCCTTGAAGTCATTCACAACTCAATTTTATCATTGGTTACCTCAGAGATATCAGGAAGCGAACGTGTTTTTGGACACTTTCAGACATCTAGTTGAGTGATACTCTAGTCACATATGCCTTTGTATGTGTATATATGTGTGTCAGTTTCACAAAGTCTGAGAAATACGGTTAAAAACTTTGATCATTGGAAACAGTGTATTACTTTGTCGTAGGGAGGTTTACAGGTGATTTATGGGCAAAAATCAGAAGTTGTTTTGATGGTGTCTAGCTAGATACTCAGAGATATATGCGCTTTCACACACATGCGCTTTTGGCTTACAGCATGGGTGCAGCACTGCGAATACCTTACTGGCCTTCAGCCTAACAAAAGCATTTTCGGGGAGTGATTGTAACCTGATTATAACCTGATTATGATGTGATTAGCCCCACTGTCTGGCCCGCGGGGCACCCATCAGTGCTGCTGACTCGCACGGTTTCCGTTCCCGCTTCACCAAACCTGTCAGGACCGGTCTGATTCAACTAATTAGCTCCCATTGTCTAACTAGCTTTGCTGTGTCTACTCCCAGTTTGCCCCTCCCTCTAGTGGTCTGTACTCCTAAAACCTCCATTAAAGCCTGAGGGGGTTTTGTCCAAAGCTGAAAAATATGTTGGACGTGGCTGGTATGGCATGCCTGGTATTCCTGGGTGCTAGACTGACAATAACATCAGTATCTGAACACGATAAAAACCTCAAGAACATCCATACCTCATACACTCTCATTTGCTTTCCTTTGTATTTAACTTTTATCTTTTATTATCTTGTTTTATATACTGAACATGTCTTTGAAGCCATTATAAATGAAGTTTCACTTTGACCTATACTTAGTTTTGTTTGGAAAGGCAAAAGTTCACAAACTTTGTATTCTCCAAATATCACTTTTTTGAGAGAAAATATCAGTTCATGTTATCATGAGCCAACTGCATCAATTAACATGTCAGGGTTAAGATAACTGTATGCAAAAACACTTAAATAATGCCTCCCATACTAATATCAGAGCAGTACTCAGATGTTATTGTGTCTTTCCTGCCCTGCAGCAAGCCCAGAGAAGAGCACTTGAAGAACAACATGCTGCCAATCCGCCAGTAAAAGCCAGCCGGGGGATTGCAGTGAGTGCACCCCCTGCAGGAACCACAAGAAAAGCGGCTAAAGCTCCACCTCCAGCTCCAGAAAAGATCTCACAGGCCATTCCTGCTGCTACCCCTACTGTAGAAACTCCCAAATTAGAACCAAAAGCAGAACCTGTTGCAAAGCCCATTCCAGATGCGGTAAAGGCACCAGAGTCTGAGGCTGTGTTGTTGGAGCAGACTCCAGCGACAGCTGAGATTGAAGTCCCAACACCTGTCACTGTAGAAGCACAAGCTGTTGAGACTCCATCAGTGAAGCCCTCTACAGCTGAAGCTAATGTAGTGCAAGAGCCTGAACCCAAGATTCCCGAAACAGAACCAGTAACTGAGGTAAGAAACTTCATCTTAAAAAAAATTCCAGATATTGCAGCCAAAAGTCTCCCACGTGCCTCTGTATGCACAAATCTAAACTTAAATCATGTCTACAAATATTTCCAACATTTCACACACCAGAGTCAACAGTTCTAATGTTTCACCCGGCATGGTAATCACCACCTCAGCTACTGCAGCTATCCCACATTAGGGAAAGATTGATCGTTTGCCTTTTCTGGTTTTAACATCAGACATGATACATTAGGCCTCAGTCACACAGGCCTCAAGACCCTCTGGCAACTTTGGGAAAAATTTGTGTTTAACAACCTGGAAAGGGATTACTGGAGGTCGTTAGCTGTCGTCAAAAAGGTCATTTTAAAACTTTAACTGTAAGGGTGAATGGGTTGTGTTGTACTTTTCAGTTTCACTACTGCTTGGTGAGTAGTTTGCAAACAAGTCATCGTCATCCATGCACACTGCTAGTAGCCATGACAATCTACTAGGGACCAAAACAATCCTGAGGAAATTTTTGGTTGAGCACCACATACCTCTGTACCACTGCCAGCAACCATTTGCCAACTGGTTGCAGAACACACAGATTTCCCTGCTGGCCAGCAGTTGTCCAGGAGTTGCTGACCAATCTCTAGGCCCGAGTGAATGGGGCTTTAGCAATCAGCAACTGCCAACATCTTTTACAAACCTGGTATGTTGCAGTAACAATAAAACTTGCCAGTGTGCACGTTTCATCAGAAATATAGTTCTGTGGACATATGAGTGAATGAGGTCCACTCATAGGTGAATGAATGCTTTCTTTAAATGAATGTCACTGGGATGAAAATTTCATATTGTTTGTATGAGATTATATGGAGAGAGGCTGTTTTGTAGATGGTTTCTCTCTATTTCGCCGATGTTGCCAGGTCAAATGGTATCTGCTGTGTTTTGGGCCTTATGGGAAAAGGGAGCTGGAATTGTTGGAGGTAGTGAAGCGGAGGGAACAACATGTTCCATTTAGCAAAAAAGGTGGAAAGTAGGAGAGAGACTGAAAGAATCATCAGTGGCACACTGGGAACAACTTTTTAAACGGCCATTATCACCTACAATAAAACAAAATAGTTACTCTGAACATGCATGGGTTTTTTTTGCTGTTGTTGTTTTTTGAACAGGCTAATTTGTTATCACAGATATTGAGTTTGTTATCACTTAATTATTTTTAGTTACTATCGTGTTGTGAGAAAATCTTTAATACATTACATCATGTGCATTTGTTTTATCTTTGCCATCACATGATGCGGTTTTGAGTCAGAGACGATAGTGGATATTATTAAAAAGCTTACAGTATATCATGTGTTCTATGTAAAGAAATGGATGGCTGTGTTCAGTTAATTTTGAATAGTTGCCGTTTTTGTCTGCAGTTTTACTCTATGCAGTAATGTTTTCTCAGCACTGTTTCTATCTCATCTATAATTTACTATTTGCAGTTTTAAAATCTAAGATAAGCTTTGTGCCTCGCAGCCATCTTGTATATATTTTGCGAACAGGATGTTCTGTTTTAGTCAGTAAATTGCACATACATGCAAATCTGTGTTGCTTCTCTTCCACCAACTGAACGAAACCTTTTGCCCAGTATTAACTGGGATAGATTTCAGCCCTACTCTACCATAGTTAGATAAGCAGTTAAAAAAAATGGCTGGATAGACAACAACCAATGGTGTACATGTATATGGTCACATGTGTGCCTAGCCTAAAATAAGAGGAGAGAGGCAATGCTACAGTATTTATAGCATGGCCTTTTGTTAAGACTTCACTCAGTGTTACACTGTTTCCCAGTTTTCCAGTGGGTCCATCTTGTCCAGTTCACTTGTGCCATTTAATTAGGAGTTGTATTTGTAAACCCTAAACTCTATGGGTTATGCCCACTGAACTTTACAGGCAGCATACAGACATCTCTATAGAATGGCTGCCTGCCATTGTGTAGTTATACTGTGGTGCTGTGGTCATTTCCACTGTCTCAGGACTTTGCTTCCATATGTATCATGCCAGCACTAGCTGATCTGTTTGCAGGTCCAAATAATCCCACTTTCTTTCCCTTCATTGCTTCACTGTCAGATTCAGGTCAGATAACAAAAACTGAACATTTATGCAACATTTTAAATGTATCATCATTGACTCTATTTCTAATAATGTAGTATTTAATGTCTATATTATGAACTTTTCTTAATTTTGAGAAAATTTGCAAGTTATTCTGTTGAGATTTATCAACCTTTGTTCACAGACAACTTTTGCACTTGGACTGTAAAAACTGTGACTTTTATCTGTAACATCACAAATCCACAGATGGTGACAGTTGGTCAGTTGGTTGACCAAGAGGTTTAATTGGGCTTTAATTCAGGTGGCCCTTGGGCCCAAGAGGTGCCCCACCACCTCTGGATCTGACTGCAGAGAGTAAAAACTCACAGCCAATTCTACAGACTGACTGAGTGCATATACTTTTTTGTGGCCTGAAGCAACAGTGAGTGCAACTCACCCACTGTTGAGGCTGAACATTTTGTACCTGGTTCCTCCCCTATGTTCGTCTACTCCTCTCCTGTCCTGCTACCTCTTTTCCTCATAAATCTGCTCTGCCTCTACACTTTCTAGCCTCCCACCACTTTCTTTGTGACTATTTCTCATCCTTTTCTGCCTTTTCTATTATCCTTCTCATTTTCTTTCTGCGTGCTACCTCTCCTGACTTCTGTTAGTATTCTGTGTCAGGCTATGATCCCTTATGAACTTGTGTGATTTGAACCTTTACACTTTCCATGTCTAACTGATTCTTTGCTGGGTGGGCTGAGAGCTGGAGAATACTGAATATTTAATTCAATGCTGGGAAGAAATTTGTCTGTTTGAAGTGTGTGTGTATATGTGTGTACTTTGACCTTTAAAATGAAGAAAATATTGTTCATACAAATGTCCCAGCCCCTGTAAATGGACCTATTATACTCAATTCTAACTTCATGTTTTATTCTTAGATGTCATCAGTGATGTTTTGTATGGTTCACAGCTCCAGAAAATAAAAATTCTCTATCATGAATCATTTCTAATTGATTTAGAAAGACTGTTGAATTTGATCTTTGTGCAAATCCATTTAGTACTTGCTGTTTTGGTGCTGGGACAAATTGTTCGGCGTGTATAAACAGTGTGTAACCACTGCTTTCTTTCCCCAGAGGCTATAGCTGGACTTTAAATAGGTACTTTTCTTAAATGTTCATATTTGCCCATTTTGCCTGTTGATAAAAAATTGTTAAAGTTACAGTGTTTAAAATCTCACAACTAGATGTCAGTAGATTGGAGATTGAAGTCAACTGAATTCTGTTTTCTTACCTCTCCCAATTCAAATGCATAATCCTAGCTATGGTAGCCACTGTAGGACAAACAACTCTGGCAGTAGATCATCTTTAGTGAGTATAGGCTGTCAGTTCCCTGTTTACCTCTGCTGGTGCGCATGTCTGTTTACTGTGGAGGAGGCTGTAAAACTGTGAAAGGAGTCTGATATGACTTGAAGCTCATTCCTCTCTGATGACAGTGATTCTGAGGCGAGCTGTTGAAGATATCCTGAACTTCTCTATTGGTTAGCATTGCTGCATTTGCCGCTGTTAGCCAGTGTTAGTGAAATTTTGTTTAAAGTGGATCTATGATTGTTGGACTTGTTGTTGGACATTACTTGAGTAATATTAGTTTACAACCAGCTGTTGCTGTTTAGCTGGATTATTGTCAGCTGTCCAAACACAGTAGGGTCACATGTCTAATCTGCTGACAATAAGTAATTAGAATATCTGCACACATAAAAATGCACATTTTTGTGCGTTAGAGCACTGGCCAGTTCAGGAGATGAGGCTTGAGATGAGAAAGAAGTGTTACATTTTATCCAAATGCAGGCCGTGTTGTCACTTCTTTGGTGGAGGGGACCCCTTCTAAGATGGAAAAAGATTACGATTCTTCATATCTTGAGTCTGAAGATGGAAACATGAATTAAAATTTGCCTTGAAGGTACACAAACCCCTACGAGTTCTTTTCTCCTCTGTCTTTGGCGTACGACATATGTGTCCAGACTCTAGCCACATATATAAATTAGACAGAAGCACGATGTCCATATTGGCCCCTGTATTCAAGATAGCAGGGCAACATGGCGACCTCCACAAACCGGTGGCAGTTCCCCTGTCTTTTTAATTGATAAATTCAGAGTTTATGAGAATACATCTGTTTCTTCAAGGATATAATTACACACTAATCAATGTGTGTTCATGAGTACAAAATTCTTTTTTTTAATGAAATAAAATTTTTAAAACAAATTAAAGAAATGACAGTACCTGGAGGATGGAGAAAAACGTGGAGGTAGTCAGATATCTTTGAATGTTAGCAGGTTGTCATGTGTCACTCTGTTCAATGTCCAAATAGATCAATTTGAGTGATTCTGTACAAAAAAAACACTCATATTCCTGATTAGCAATAGCAGCCTGCATGCAGTAGACTTTGCCCTATATTGAAGAAGAACTGGCACAAGACAGACTAAATAATTGAGTCAGACTATGAAGATTTAAAATATTTATGCCGCTCCCTAGGATTGTCACTATAGCTCAACACACTTGGTTGCACAGTTGGTGTGCCACTGGCCATTGGCAGCATGGCTGCAAGATGGAAAAATATGGATGAATTCTATCACTATGTGGGCTGTTTGGTGAATCATTGTCTGGAAAATAACCGCACCTATAAGTAATACTAACAATATTGTGATTTGAATAATACATAGTTGCAAATCAGTGTAAACTGCAAGACATTTATTGTATTCTGGTAAACATGTTATCATTCAAAATACATTTCAGTATTGAAAATATTTGATTGTCTTTCCAGTGGCAACATGTTCACAGTATGGAGTTTATAATAAAAAGAGGAAACCAAACATTTTTAATATTTAACATTTTGTGGTGTATTGAAAGAACTTGAGGGAGAACACAGATTTCATGATGTGAATGTGTTTTCTGGGAAGCAAAAAGAGGGAATAACTGTTTTTCATGGCATTGGGTTGTAATACCCCTGTAATTGCCCAGCTACAGCTATGCTCACACAAAGTGTAAGGGGAGTGCGTATATTTGTGTTTGTGTTTGTTTAGAAAGCCAGTCCAAATTCCACTTCTAATTTTGGTAAATATTTCCATTTTTGGATACAGAAAAGACTCGAGCTGCAGTTTCTCCTCAGGCCCATCATAGCTACAGATCTGCCACATGAACCGTTTTATAGAGGATTATTTGGCTCTGGGCACATTTTTAGTACTGCTGCATATGTGGGTGTGTGCCCCTCCCAAAGCTCAACCTTTAAAAAGTCAATAATGGCTCCAGTGCAACAAGAGGCACATATTTTTAACTGCCTGATACTTGTTAACGTATCCCAGAGTGCCTTTTTTCATGTTATGTTCTTTTTTCCATCTACACTCTGTTTTGTTGGATGAAGCATGTGTATCTTCATGAATGTTTTGCTAACTTGTGAATAAACTCTTTAACCTCTTGTGCTCATAGGTCACACCCTCATCTGAAGCTCCAGTGGTGGCTTCCTCTGAAACTGAGGTAAATCAAATGTGTATTTTTATTCACATACACCCTCTTTGGTCTCCATTTAAACCAAACACTGGTGTGGTGTATATCTTTAGTGTAAGCCAGAAACAGATTAATCATGTAAAAGTTGGACAGAAGCTGAACTTGATGATTTACAAGTGAGCTAAACTTTGATTTTTGAGCTGCTTATGTAGTTACTATGGAACATTTTTCTTCAGTGGGAGCAAAAAGCATTGGCACATCGTGGAAATGTAATTCATACGTTACAGGTCTCCCTGGAGGCATTTTTCACACAAACAAAACACACACAAACATGCTTTGTCAACTTTTAATAGACAAATAAAGCATACTGGTTTTGTTAGTTAGTTGCAAAATGTACAGTTTAAAAAGTAAAATGCATAAATTAAATAGAAAGTTTAAATTTTACGGAAACACAGATGTGTGTATGTGCTGGTTGCAGAAATGATGGCATGCATAAAAACAGCCTGACGCACAGTTTCCACTCATGTTTTATGAGTTCATAGCAGCAGTCACTGAACAAGAAACAATTCTTTCAACAGAAAGGTGTTGAAAATTCCTGTGACTTAAACCTCGCATCGAATAAATAAAGCAACTACGCTTTTTCACTCGGGAAAATTTCCTCTTATGCAAGCACTCAGATCACAATCTGGCTCAAGAACTCCAAAAGTTTTCATGAGAAAAGAATCATATTTTTCTTTTTCTTTACAGTTTCAGTGATCTGCAAACAACTTAATATGCAAAAGATATAAATGAATTGAGAAATGAGAAAAATGGGAATCAAAACAACCCAAAATTGCAGTTATTAGGTTTTTTTTTTTATATATCATACACACCGCAGTTGTAACTATTCATTTGAACCACAGCAGTAAACATTATGATAAATGTGATAGATTTAACCTTTAACCTCAGTCATTCATAATGAAAGTTGGCTGTTAAGTGTCCTTTTCTTGGCTCCTTTCCAGATTCACACAGTTGATACTGCAATCATAAAAACCGAGACTCAAGAGGTAAAACATGTCTTGACATTAAAATTGCATCATCATAAAGACAAAAATGATGGTATATTTTAAGTAAATGTACTTTTGTTCTGTATGAACTGTACTCTTGTAAACAAAACAAAACAAAAAAACGAGAATCACTGCTGCTTCTCTCCGGTGTCGTGTTTTATGTTTTTTAATGCGTGCTGTGTTGATTTTGCACATGGAGACAGAGGATAAATGTGAGACACAGAAAGAAGTTGGAGCTGAGGCCCTGGCAGAGAAAGGCGCTGTGACTGAGGTCGAAGTGGAGGTGGCTGTCACAGAAGATATTGCCGTACCAGAGCCAGTGACACGAGCCTCTGAAGAAACAGTGGGAGATGCAGTTAGCGGTGGCCAAGTTTCTGCTGAAGCAGAGCCTCCTCCGGGCAAGGTGGTTACAGAGACTGTTGCTGAATCAGTGGTGGAGGTTGTCACAGACGTACCTGAGAACGAACGAGTGACTGAAGCGGCTGTCAGTCCTGCAACCCCAGCTGCTGAAGAAGATGGTAAAGAGGTGTTGGTCCCTGCTGAGACTGCTATAAAAACAGAGGTGACACCTAATGAAAATACTTTCTTCTTCTCTCTTTTTGTGTTTTCAGTCTTTCCAAGAATACATTGACTTTTTCACATTTTGCAGCCACCTTCTGCTTATGTAGCATGTGGCCTAGATATTAATGAAAGTTTCGTCATTAGCAGAACAAATGATCACAAGGGTAAGGTATTTTTTTCCAAAATTTAATAGCAAAGACTAAAGATACACTCTGTCCTGTTTTGTTTGGTTTGTTTGTTTACATCAGCACGCTCATTTCAATTCTGTGGAGACGGCTGTGGTGAGTATTTTTCCCTCTCTGCCGATAAAAAAGTAAAGTAGAAATTCCCTTATTACTTGTGTCTTAGATTATTTTGCAACTTTTGCATGAAAAAAGTACAATCTCTATATATGACATAGCAATGACATTAAGCACCTGTGTTTCACAAGGTCCCTGAGACCAGCCCTGAGGCTCCAGCACAAGAGGCTAAACCCAAACAGGTAAAAAGATTTTAAATTTAATCCTAAATATAGAAATGTACTACTCATGCTAAAAATGATGATTTTTTTTTATTTTACAAGAACATTTTCCTCTCTTATCTTGTTCTCCTTTGACACCCAGGATGCTGTGGCCACGCTGATTGATGCCACGCCAGTTGATGAGTTTGTTGTGACGGAATCTGTCTCAGCAGTAGAGGTTGCCACCGAGTCTGCTGCTGTCCAGCAGGTGACAACTAAGCAAACAGGAATTTACCAGTGTACATATGAACTGTTCAGACAATCATTGAAGGTTGATCAGGTCAAATAAATGACCTGAAATTAAAGGAGGTTTACAAGTGACTGACACAAGAAGGAAAAGCCAACATTTAGAGACTAATCCTGGGTGGAATTTATGGTAGAAAAGGTTGGGATATGTTTCTCCATCATATGTAACAGTGTCATTGCTGGAGTGCAGTATAAATGTATTAGGAACAACTTTAGTGCGCTTTGGTGTTTGGTGTCTATGAGTGTATTCATCATCAAATCATCTTGTAGTAAATATTTAAATGCTTATAGACCACTATGTACTGTAGTAGTAGTATTATAAAGTGATGGTATATTAGGTGTAGTTCCAGGTAATGAAAATGCCATAAATTTTCAATCAGAGGACATTTAGGGTCCAATTTAAGTCGTTCTTGAAATCGTATCTATTGAGACTACAGAATTAAAAAATAAGGAATAAGAACATAAAAATATATGGTTAAAATAATACATTAAATTATAATACAAAGATTTTTTTTTTAATGTTAAAATTATTTAGTTTTTTGTTAACTATTATGAGCAATTGCTCAAAAACCTGCAGTATAATGTTCATGATAAAAACAGAAAAAACTGCCGTTGCTCCCGTTGTTACTTTTGAACACCATGTCCCAAAGATGCTTTCTTCCTTTAATTAAAATTGTGCCCAGCTGGAGTGTATTCTGTAGTCTGTTCAATGGAATGGGCAGGAGGATTTTACCGGGTTTCCTTCAGAAGCTCAATTTGTATAACCATCTAACATATCCTTCTTCTGTGGCATTTAGGAAATTTTGCCTGTGAATGACACTTTGAGGGCCCAAACAGACTCCGTGGATGTGATGACTTCTGAGTCTGAACCTGCTGCTCCACCTGCAGAACACAGGGTCATTGTAAGTGACTATCTTAACATTCATATATTGTAGCTTTCTATGGCAGGCTGTCTTCTAAAGCATATATTTTGGCCACTTCCCTTAGTTTTTCTCCCTCTTTTCCTTTACAGGATGCTGCAGAGCCAAAATGTCTGGACAGGCAGTCAGAAGCGTCAAAGTCAGAAATCCGTGATGTGGAATGTCAAATGGAGATCTCTGTGGAGTCTGTGCAGCTCAGTTCAGTGGTAATACTTTTTTTTTTTTTTTTTTAAAGGAGCATTATGAATTCTACTGTGAGTAGAATTAAAATAAAAATTAGAAATTTCCCATATGGCCTTTCTAAGGTATTCAGAGATGAGCAACAGCTTAATGTTATTAATAACATTATCTTGTTAATACTATCAACCAGGAGATGCCAGTGGAGACGGCGCTGAATGCTCACATTGTTCCAGAGGTCTCCATTGAGGGCTAGAGCCACATCACACAGCTCAGAAGATCTTTTTTTATTTGTAAGTCTCTCAAAGTACATCATTAATTAAAGAACCTGGACTCTTATTATTTCTTTTTATTTTATTTTTTACTCTCTGATCTTCAAATGACTCAGTTTACACTGTTTCCGACAGTTTGTAATCTTCGTCTCTTTCAGAGTCCCCATTTTGTCTTTTGGAGGACTCGAAGCTTGCAGGGAGGCAACCAGCTGACCTTTTCATTTTTTAAGGCTTAGGACTGAACTGCCAGGAAATCGAAGAAACATCCACACTTTGAAGTGCCTTTTCCTGCCCTGGTTTCTGTTATAACATCAAACCAGATGTCAACATGCAAAAAATGTCTGCATTCAAGGGAGCAGAAGAATAAAACATATTGTGGCTCCTTTTATACAGCATTTACCCCAAAACCATGTACAATGTTTTTGTTTTAGCAGTGGAAGCAGAAGTGCCACAGAGAGGATGATTCTTTCAAATCATACCGGACAGGATCTGATAATTGTCAGCACGTCCCCATCTCTGTAGAACATCTGCCTCCACACATGCATGTGAATACTGTAGCATTGACAAACGCACCTCTAGTTTTTACCTAGGCCCATTTTCAAAACATGTTGGGTTTTTTTTACTTGTTTTAAAATCACTGACTTACTGCTTAGTAGTCTTCTTCCACCATATGTGATATATACATACAGATTTTTCTGGAGATGAGGTCAGTTTCAGATTTTTTTTTTTTTTTTTCCCCTTTTTCTTTTTTTTTTTTTTTTTTTTTATT